>JBAMJV010005817.1:0-138999 GCA_037951105.1 Echinarachnius parma
CGGGGTCATTATACGTCTAGATCTTCATCCAATGTATAGTGGCATGCTTCTAACTTGAAGATAACGGTAACATTATTGTCAGGGGGGATGAGGTCTTTTCCCCCAAATACCATCCTTCCCAATTCTTCACCTGATAGAGAAAAACAAGGTTATCGCCACTATAATATAGCTGCCCGAAAATTACCTTTTGTATGAATTTGCCAGCAAATTATACAACATAATTATGCCCGAATACAAAATGAGTTTGACCGGATATTACATGCTTTTGCCCGAATATGTCATGTTTTTTTTGCCCGAACTCCTTTCGCCTCGTACACCTATGATTACGCACTCTTTTCGACCAATCAATTTTATGATTATTCCGTCACTTTTAATAAGTTAGCAACCAAAAATAATATATTGGCAAGTCGGACAAAATCTGCGCGCGGAACTTATCCGTCCGGACTTATTCCGCTCCCACACCGGATTTATTTGTCCTATCCAAGGAACACATGACAATGTAATTATCAACATGTCATGCACGAGCCACTCATCCCTTACGATAAAGTATAATTGAGAGAGGGAAAATGGTTACATACAAATTTAAATCAGTTGATTGTACTAATTGGCCTTTGAATCGACATTAAAAGGTCATTTGTGTTTTGTGTTATATTAAAACGGAAGTATTCTTTAAATCGACGGTAAAGGGCAATGTATGTGTTACAAGGACCTTGGAGTGAACAGAGCATGTTCAACTCGGACCTGGACGGTGCACTTGTTACCATTTCAGATACGAGGCATGAATTCAAAACTAAACAAAACTGAGGAACAAATATTCACAAAGCGTTTGGACCAAATGAAAGGATTGCATTGAGTTGTTATTATTTCGCATTTTTGTTTTACTCCCCCTAAAAGTAGGTCATTATTGTGTGGTACAGTGAACAACGCCTGTTGATGCATTTGCCATCAAAAACAACATGTAACAACAAAAGAGTCAAATAATAAATAAACAAATATATCAATACAAAAGACAATATGTATGTTTGAACTTGTGTTATATAGGTGCACGTTTGTGTTGTGGTTTGATTATCCCTCACGGCATACGCACTGTGACAAAAATGGAAAACAAATGTTACCCGTCTTGCTCAGAGGAGCCAAAAGTCGCGCGAGTTCGAACCTCAGAAATCACGATTGATTTGACATTGCATTAAAATGTCGAAAAAAATATTATTAGTTCAGGCCTTTCCCTGATATTTGTTCTACCAGTAAGCACAATCTCCAGTACAAATATTAAGTGGAAAGGTGAAAATTAAGGAAAGTTTTGAAGCATGTTTTTAGAAGATTTGAAAAGTTTGCTTTCCAAAATTCTTCGCTCCCAAAAGCGATCGATATTAAGCTCCGCCTCTTAACAACCCCTTTGTGCCAAGTTGCAAATCTCGCTGGCGGTCAAGAGTCAGCGCACATCGATATTCTCTAATCCCTATTCACCTACTGACTCAAATGGCCTCCTTTGTTTAAAAAAGAACGCTCTTTATAGCCCGGTCACATACCAACGGATTGCGCAAACGGAGGTCAAACGGAGAGCTACATTTTCCATCCGTTCTATACGTTTCTTGTCCGTTCCTTGTCCGGTGATGTACGTTGTTCTATGTTTTGTACATGAAGCAATGGAGACGACTTTCATCACCGGATAATTTAATTTCGCAAATTGTCTATTCGTTGGGCATACGTTTCCGATGTCCGTTGATATCTGACCGGGCCATTAGGGTAACGCTGTCGTTGAGGCGTGACCCCCTTTTGTTAGGTAAAAGTGCTCGCTTTTGTATCCCGGGCTCGGTGTGTACTTGAATCCAAGTTTGTCATTCCAAAATCACTTAAATTTCGATCAAATCTTTACATATCTCTACAAAGCATGGATTATATTCAACAATTTTTGGAGGGAAGGTGTAAATCATACATATGTACTGATATGCAAGTTTTCAAGAAAATTGGATAAAGGTTGCTACCACATTCTATTCATGCAACTAGTTCAAGTATGGCCTGATTAGAAAGCTAATTTATCTCTCGAAACGGATGTAAAACTTCTTGAGGGATTTTCTCTGCATTTTATTTCCAGACCGTTGGGAATTGCCCTTAGAAAAACATCAATAACTCCGCGTTGCAGAATCACTATAATACAACTTTTATATCATATTAAAGCTTAGATAATGCTGATCCAAACTAGATAAAAATCCAGAAAATTATTTATCCGGCTTCTGTTTCTGGCTAAGGCTATACCACGGTAACAAGATTGCCAAAAATAACAATACAATATGAAATGGTATGTGTGTGTGTGCGTGTGTGTGTGTGTGTGTGTGTGTGTGTGTGTGTGTGTGTGTGTGTGTGTGTGTGTGGGGGGGGGGGGGTGTGCATGTGTATATATGTATGTGTATGTATGTGTGGGGTGTGTGTGTATGCGTGTGCGTGCGGGTGTTTGTGTGCGTGTTTGTGTGTGTGTGCGTGCGGGTATTTGGGTGCGTGCGTACCTCTGCACGTGTGTATGTGTGTGTGTATTTCAGTATTTAGTAGATAAGTTTGTTTGTTTTTTTGGAAAATCGTATTGGAAATATAATAATGTGGAAATTTAATGTATGGATAAACATTTTGTTGAGGGGATGCATGATATAATATTTGAATTGAAAAATGAATGGGGACCTAGGATTTCGAATAAATTAGTATTTTGGGATTTTTTGAAAATGAAAATGAGGGAATACGCCATGAAATATTCACGTGAAAAGGCGAAATTAAGGAAACTTGAAATAGAGACGTTGGAGACTGAAATTAACGATTTAGAAAATCAGTTAGTCGAAGGGTCATCTAGGTTTGTTATTGATAGTATTAAATTGAAAATTGTATGATTTTTCTCGACAGGGCATTAAAGTTCGTTCTAGAGCAGCTTGGTTTGAAGAAGGGTAGAATAATACTCAGTATTTTGAACAATTGT
This sequence comes from Echinarachnius parma, assembly GCA_037951105.1. Lineage (NCBI taxonomy): Eukaryota > Metazoa > Echinodermata > Echinoidea > Clypeasteroida > Echinarachniidae > Echinarachnius > Echinarachnius parma. The sequence goes on from JBAMJV010005817.1 coordinate 2,963, forward strand.
TGAAAGTAAATAAGAGGAAAAGTGTCATTAGAGAAGTGTATAAGGAAAATGGAGAAATTACTAGGGATGAAAATGACATTTTGAAAGAGATAAAGACATTTTATGAAAAATTATATTCTTTGAGGAATGATAGTGTCAAAATAATGGTTATTTTGTTTATGATATTTTAAAGTTAAGTGAACAGAATAAAGAATTATGTGTGAACGTAACATGACGAAAGATGAGTGTTTTAAGGTTTTGAAAGAAATGAAATGGAATAAATCCCCTGGAAATGATGGTTTCACGGTGGAGTTTTATAATACATTTTGGCCCATATTAGGGGATTTGTTGGTAGAAGTATTGAATAAAACATTTGCAAGGGGGGAATTGACGGTATCTCAAAAACAAAAACATTGATAGAGAAAGAGGGAAAAGATGCGATGCATATTAAAAATTATAGACCCATTACGCTGTTAAATGTAGATTATAAAATATTATCGAAGGTTTTTAGCAACTAGGAATAAAAAGGTTTTAAATGAAATAATTCATTATGATCAAGTGGGATATTAGACAGGAATATTGAGGAAGCGGTTAGATTAATAGAGGATATATTATTATATTCTAAACATTCATTGGAGCAAGGACAGGGGTTTCTGATTGCGGTAGATTTTGAAAAAGCTTTTGATTCTGTATCCCATCAATATTTATTGAAAGTGCTAAAATTGTTTGGTTTTGGGGATTCCGTTTTGTTCTTGGGTGAAAATATTATATAATGATATAAGTAGTTGTATTATGAATGGGGGTATTCCACTGGTTATTTTAATATAGAAAGGGGGTCAAACAAGGTGATCCATTGTCGCCCTATTTGTTTTTGTTTGCAATAGAATTATTGGCACATGAAGTAAGGAGGGACAAACTAATTAAAGGGATACATTTTGGGGAGCATGAAATAAGACAAGTATTGTATGCAGATGATATGACATTTTTGTTTTAAAGATACAGACTCCATAAGAAGGTTGCAATATATATTTGAAGAATTTGAAAAAAGTAAGTGGTTTGAAAGTTAATAAGGAAAAGACACATTTTATGTATATGGGTGAGGAAACTGGGAAACCAGATGTGCCTTTATTTGGAAAAATTTGTTAAGGAAGTAAAAATTTTAGGTGTTAATTTTTCGGTCGATTTTAGATTAAAAGACGATCTAAACTATAAAGAAATATTAAGTAAAATTAAAAAGCTTCTAGGTTGGTGGAAACAACGGGATTTGAATATCATGGGTAAAATACATTTATTGAAAACGTATGCATTAACAAAGTTGAATTATTTGTCATCTCTCCTTGTTGTTCCCTTATGGGTTTATATAGAAGTGGAGAAAATATCGTTTGATTATATATGGCGAGGGAAAGATCGTATAAAAAGAAAAATTATGTATCAAAATTATAATTATGGTGGAGTAAAAATTATTAATTTTGAAATATTTGTTAGAACGCAGCGGATAATGTGGGTGAAACGACTATTATATGGAGAAAGAAATTTGGGATGGAGGTTATTTTTTGATTATTGCTTAAGTTCAGTGGGAGGAAGGCTGATGTGATTATGAAATGCAAAATATGAAGTTTATGTTGAAGATAGATTCCACCTTATTATTTGGAAATATTGAAAGCTTGGAAAGAGATTGATAATTTAAGGCATTTTAATGGTTGTATGAATCCAATTATTTTTAATAATAGGAACATATGTATATAAAAAAAGATGGTATTTGGTAAAGAATTATTAGAACGAGGGATTGTTATGTTGAATCATATTATGGATAATGGACATGTTAAACCCGTTGCATACTGTTTGAACCTTGGTATGAGAAGTGAGAATTTACTTACAATAATTGATATATCATGCGATTCCGAGGGATTGGAAAAATGATTTAGGTTTGATACAATTTTGTGATGTAGACTTAATAAATTATAATATTAATTTATATCTTTTGGATGAAAAATTAAGTTTTAAGGATGTACCATCAAGAAATATATATGATTATTTTATTAGAGAATTGCAAAAGTCATATGATTAACAGATAAGAGATGGACAAAATTATTTTAATTTTATAGATAAAGAAATGTATGATTTTTGTTTAGACCAAGAATAACATTAATGATTGGGAAACAAAGAGAGTTTCAATTTAAGTTACTGCATGGGACAATTTACACTAAAGATCATTTATTTAGATTTGGATTTGTTGAAGATAACTTGTGTTCGTACTGTAAACGGGAAAGGGAAACATATTTGCATATATTTTTATTTTGTTTAAATGTAAAATTGATATGGCAAGCTTTGATACAACGTTTTGAGTTAGATGAAATAAAGGACTTAAATTGGCGGGAAATATTTGCTGGATTGTCAGGTAGTTCAAATAGAATAAAATGTTGTAATACCATAATTTTTATGGTAAAATATATTTTATATGTATTTAGAAAAGAGGGTGTTCTACCAAATATTGATAAAATACAGAATCTGTTATTAGATTATAAGGACCAGGAAAAGGGAATAGCAACTAAAATGGGGAAATTAGGACCACACTTACAAAAATGGGAAACGGTAAAATTAGAATAAGATTGAAAGAATGAACTCTTTATACGCGATGTTTCTCCCGTGAGCTTGTAACATTTAAAAAGTATTGATTTAAGTATGTATTTTGTAAACATTATTTTTAAAGGAATGTGAGCAGATTTTCGGGGCAGGGGGAGAGGGTGAGTGTGCAGGGGGTGGGGGAGGGGGGAGGTGGGAGAAGTAGCATGTCTCACTTCTTTTTATCTTTTGTTAAATCTCCATTGTGTTTAATTTTTGTGATTTTCACTTGATTTGTACACTTGAGATGTAAACTTGTATTATTTATTCAATTGTTATTCAATTGTAAATATTATGTTAATAATTTGGAGAAATAAATATCACTTTAAAAAAAAATAAACAAAAAGTGTGTGTTGTTTAGTGCATGGTTTATTTCACTGTCTGTATGTGAAGGTGTGAGTGCGTAGGTATGACAGATGAGACGCACGCATATAAACGTGTTTTCTATAATAAATAATTTAAAAGCTTTCGGCCAGTCGACGGTAATCAAGGTCTGCAAACATCTTCGAATTATATCGCCATTTCATATCATCTAAAACTATTTTCACTTTAATTTTTATAACTAAAATGTCTTATGGACTCTTCTCAAATTAAAGCGGAACTGCAGAAGATACCTAAACATTGTATACATTTTGTTTGGTGCGGTTGTGTTGCCTAATTCACGCCCAATTATAAATAATAATCCATATTTTAAAAAGTAGACTGCAACATGTAGTCAACAAATGTTCCGCAATTCAAGTTACAGCGTTCATATCTCTCTTGTTACTATAATTATACTGTACATGAATTTGGTATAATAAACGTTCTTTATTCTGTATTCCCCTTTGCATTGATGCTATAATGTGCAGGTCCCTCTGGGAGAACAGTGCAAAAAGCACAATTCTTAACAAGAAAAGAAAGAAAGAAAAAAAGGCGCTGCATGCACGTGATAGTAGTGTGATGAATGGGTGTAAAAATAAGATTCAGTCAACCGGAGACTGTTTTCATTCTACAATATCCAGCCAACCGAATACTAGTCTTTTTACAAATGCAAATACATGTAGTATAACGATCGATTGGTTGAGTCTAGCTTCTAGTATTATTCCTGTAAGGGCATCCCCAAGTTATTGTTCCCACTTTCCTGTAACGTGATTATTACATGCCCGTTTTTTGTTTGGTATCCGAGTATCGTATAGTATTGTACGACCAGTTTTGAAACGGCGCCTCACACGGTATTATTCTTTTGCTACATTATAGTTCTCCTTCTACACACAGCATAGCGTGGCGATATACCCTATTTTGTGGCGGATCCCTATATAGTTATTGTTGAGAAATGTTATCATAATAGAGGGGTGAGTATATAATTTGAAATAGTATGGATAAGCACATTACGATGATACACATGTAGACAAGTGATATACCTGTAGATAACACCACATAGCAAAATAATGGTCGTCAATATACCAGTAATTGACACACATATATTATTATTGATATACACACAATTCTTCCATCCAATTTTTACATCGCATGTATGTAGTTAGATGGTCCTTCGGAGTAATAGTATTGCTCGTAATCATTTTATTTTGATTTGCAGTAGCGTATATTGAGCAAGTGCATACCAACACACATTTCTAAAATATGATACGTGATGGACACTCGATGTTAATGCTTGTTTATCATATGATCTTATCTTGTAATTTTAATCGATTGTGTAGTTATTGTCTTTTTAAAATCTCACTTATATTCTACATTAATATAAACTATATATATCATTAAAGAACAATTAAACATAGGATGTGTTATCATAATCATCACCATCACCACCACCGCTATCGTCATCATAACAATCATCATCATCATCATCATCATCATCATCATCATCATCATCATCATTATCACAATAAATAACATTATCATAATAATCATTACCACCATCATTACCATCATCATCACCATCATCGTCATCATCATCATCATAATCATCATCATCGTCGTCATAATCATCATCACCACCACCACTTTATCACCACCACCATTATCGTCTCGATCTCTATTATATCCATCATTCCTATTGATATCATCATGATCATTATCGTTTATCATCATCATCACCATCTTTATCATCATCATCATCATCATCATCATCATCATCATCATCATCATCATCATCATCACCATCACCACCACCATCGGCATAATCATCGTCGTCGTCATCATTATCACCATCCTCCTCGTCCTCCTACTCCTCCTCATCATCATCATCATCACCGTTACCGCAATCACCACCAACACCACGACGACCTTCCTCATTACTATAATCAAGAACATCCGAACATGACGTTATTTTCGATTTACTTCACTTCAGGATCTTGTTTGGATGACGACATCTATGTGAATGAACTTTCATTGATGTCAAATTTAGATGACCTTAGATGACCTCTATCTAATGACGTCACCGTAAATGGTCCTAATCGTCCACCAATATGGGTGACCACATCAAGATGACCTCCCATCTCGTCGACTGGGAAGAGGAGCCAGCCGTCATCTTCGTCAATTCCTCGGATGATGATCCCGATATCAAGATACCAGGAGGCGACTTCATCGACCATGGCAAAGTTTCATTCTGTAAGCATGACGTTAAATTACATTTTAAACATTTTAAATGATCAGATATTAAGTAATTTCTATTTGTTGTTTCTTTATCTGATTTTGGTTTCTATGAGGGTGTTGGGTTTAATTTTTTTTAAAGATTATTTTAGGATTTAGCCGCAAAATAACAATTTTGAGCTCATTACTAATAACTATAAGCCAATTACTAATATAATTATGAGCAAAAGTCTAACACGAGCAATGAGTAGCTATTTTAATGTCATACAGATCGCTAATCCCCTTCACGATTTTTTTTTTTTTTACATCTCAATGAATAGAAATTGCCATATGAGTATTGTCAAAACGGGTGTGACTTTTTTTTAAAGAAGCAAGTTACCATAAGAGTGACTTAAATATTTGACGCTGTATCATTATTTCAAGATTATTGCAATCAATTGGAAAAATAAGTAGACAATGAGGATAATTTTCGATCACTATTATAAGATCCTCTCTAAGTTGTAAACGGGAAACAAGAGGGACAAAACAACAACAAAAACACGCACGTATTGGCTTGCATGGTCATAGACTCGGTCATAGACACGGTTTCGCGCGCTCCTTGAAGAAAAACCAAATCTTACCGATGGATGAGAGAGCAAAACGGAACAAATCTTCTCCATCCTCATTCGGCGTTTCCTCCTCCAGCGGCTGAGCATCATTTTGTGTTCTCTCTCTCTCTTTCTCTGCTCTCAAGACTTTTGCGCGCGCACCAGATCTCGTCAGCTACAATTATAAGAGAAACATCAAATATCGAGCCATTTTTCTCAGGCAAGATAATTTTTGTTTGTTTCGTCTTTCCCGCGCTGACGATTTGGGTGCAAACGTATTGACATTGAAGCAGTTAGAATTAGCCGTCATTCCTAAACTTTGCGGGGGAAAAGAAAAAAACTGTGATTTATCAGAGCCGTATAAATGTTGATGTCCATTTTTACGTCAGCCGATGTTGCATTTTGATCTTGATCGAGAGACTGCTCTGATCATTAGCAAAAAGTGGATGGATTGTATACATGCGCTACTTTTATCCTTCAGTCACATATTAGTTAAATTCCATAATTTAATACACATGAACGGCACTCGTATATGGAGCTACAATATAATTATTCCGCATGAAAAATAGTTATAAACGTGACCACGGATATATTATTATATGAAGTCCGAATCCACAAGGGAAAGGCTACTGGAAAGTCATTCACTTCGTGATCCGAGAGAGCTCGTCACATATTAACCCCACACGTTCTTGCTCTGTTGTTGGTGTTGACCAAATTACCAAATTTAAGGAATGACTGGGAAACAAAGACTGCTATGAGATTCGAATCCGCGACCTGTTCATCATTCCAAATTTCCACCAACTGAGCTACCACAAAGTTACGTTGGACCGCGATGTTCGTAACGGCGACTACCTGTTTGGCCTGGTAGTTAGAAGACATTTAATTTACAGTCTTGCTTTGAAAAACAACACTCATTTTGTTTGCGAAAAGGGGCTACCACTGCATTGGCATGTAAAACCGGGCATATATACATGAGTTTGATAATACCTGACTATTGTTTTCACAACTATTGATTGATTGTCATCCTTGGAGCAACTGGAAGGTGCCACCAGTTGGTTCCATCTTACTACAAGTCACTCAGGGCAGGACGTATCCTAAGTAAACTGTTGGCAGATGAAGTCTTAGACGACTCTGATTGATTCAATACGATACTGACAGTAAACGTTGACATGATCCGTAGTCCGGACAAACAAACGATCATTCTGGACGTCAAATAAGTTCAGTAAACGTTGGTTTTTATCACTGAAGGACGATTAGCTTTCATTAGATCTGTATACTTTCTCATACAACGCCAATACTGGCTGGCATCCTTTCGTCGTCCCCCCCCCCCCCTCCCCCAAGACAGTGTTGGTTCTCATTCGTTCTTCTTATAGACGCGAAATATTCGTTTGACCCAGAAACATCGTATAGAGGCTTGACCCCCTCTCCTCATATTCTAGTTCTGTCCTTCCAAACCGCCGTCTCCTCCACAATAAAATATAGCGTGTTGCGATTGTCGTTTCCGGTGGCCGATTTCAGTATTGAAAAGCGCAACAATTACCTCTGCAAGTTTTGTTCAACCTTCAAAGAGGGTGGATATGAGTTATTAGCCGCGCGTATCAACCATCGAAAAGATGCCGTATTTAACATAAACTAATAGAGAAGAGCGAAATACAATGTAGTGGGTTTTTGTGTCCTCATCTGAGCTGGTAGCCAAGAAAACTGTTTCGCTTATGTGAAGTACACCCATGGCCCTATCTCTGCGTGTATCTTTTCAAGTTGTCTGGAACACTACACCCCTTCTACAACGACCAACACCACTACTGTTCGGTAATCTAAAATATATCACGTAGAAAAAAGGAGAGTGGAACTTTCTTGATATAAGTTTCTCTTGAGTAGAAGAGGTCATAAGTGCTTCAGCCATGCCGAAGGTCCATCGGGATAGCCAAAATCCACAGGTGGCGTACCATTTAGGTAAGTCGAACCAACATTTCATAAAATGAATACCTTAATTAATAATAATCAGATAAAATAATGTTTGGCTATGTTGGCCATAAACTGGCACGGCAGGAACCTGACGGTCCACCTTTAAAGAGAGCTAGTGACATGGTCAACATCCTCAAAACTTACTTGGAACTCTAGCGGTTCTCTAATACCTTGTTGTATTCGTATAACCAATACGAACAGGTTTCGGTTTTCGAATTTCCCATTCGTTAAAAAATGTATTTATGATTGAAGTGTTGAAGTTTTAATTATCCACTGGAAAGTTAAAACTTTGTATAAAGTCAGTGCATTGAGTGAGCGAATATCACTTTGCATTTTCGCTCATTACTCGTTCATATAACATCCATTAAACATGACATTTTCAGACATCACTCAATTTACGTATCCGAGCACAGAAATAAACATTTTATCCACCCTTTGTTATTATTTGCATAATATGTCAACAAAGTTATTTGATCCCTTTTATGTGCATATTTTAGCATTTCCCCATTTGTATTTATTCATAAATAAATAAATACATAGCCATATTTTAAATCCAGTCGAATTCGATGCTTTATATTGATCATCATTAATGGGAATTAGATAGTGAAACTAAATAATTATATAAGTACAAATATATAACAAATCATTTGAAAGGAAATACATTCGGTTGTATTTTATATCATCATTATTGTGAAAATATATATCACAGTATATATATATATTTTTAACATAACAAGTAAGTCAACAAGTGTCTTTTTCGAATTCGATAAACAAGATGTTGTCATCATTAGGTTCAGTTGTTTAAAATTGCAATCACTGCCATTGTCTTGTCTGTGGCATTAATAGTGTGTCTCATTATAATTAAACATGGCAAGGGTTGGCGCTGATGGATAATGTAAGTTTAAAAAAAGAAGTATTATCATTATATTAACTGTTAGCTGAAGTGTCGCGCGCGGGCATCATGTATTTTCTTCTTTATAACTCTGGTAGTTTGAGGGGGTTTAGGTGTTTGTATTGCTATCTTTTAGCCGGAATATCATCCTCCCTTTTGTGACCTGGAACAAGCAATGTATTAATTACTACATATGAGGTGATCCAATGACAGAATAATATTATAATATAAAAGTTTATCTTATTATTCTCTTACTTTACTCACTGTGTTTGATTGTGGTTCAATATTAAATATTCCTGTAATGTAAAAAAAAAAAAATGTAATTAAGGGATCGCTCTACAAGCCTACATGTGTTTGTTAATGATCTCCCCCACTTCTGTTTCTAAGTGTAACCAAAATATACATTTGTTATTCATGCATACCATTTATCGTATGTTTGTTTTATAAGTGGAAATAAAATAAATAAGGTGATATTTTACCTGACTATCGTAATAGAATGATCGTTTCCCAAATATTGGTGGGATCTATTTCCAAAACTCGTTGTAGCATGAGGGGAGGGGCTGCAATCCCCAAGGCCCCATACCATGTTAGGTCTCTACGCTTATGGTTTTGGCAATCTTAAAGGAATCAAGTAACTGTTTTGACTTATGCAAAAACTAACAGAGGTTGGATAAAATGTTTATTTCTGTAATCCGATATGTCCACTGTGTGATGTGTGACGAGTAATATTCAATATTGCAAAGTGGTTACAAGTAGTAATATGTGCTAGCTCACTGCCCTGACTTTGCACACAGTTTAAAGTCTCCAGTAGAGACTGTATAAATCCGAAAATTTCAATCATGAAATATCTTTTTAACGAAAGAAATACCGGAAGAAATAACAATGTTTGTGAATACTGCTAGAGTTCTAAGTACGTTTCGCCGATTTTTACAATTTTACAAGATTATGCCTGCATGTACACTTGACAATTAGCTTCTAATTGAAATGACGTAGCTGTTATCATGGTAATTATTCCCTACCACACGTCACCGCCATGCTGGAAAGGAAATACGTCATTTTCATACGCTTTCTTAATTTATGGAAACACGGACAATGGTTATAAGTGTAAAATTGTTTCCGCTCTGAACATGATGAGGTCCACATCCTCTCATTAGCTCATCCTGGGTTAATCAAAATTCGAAGAAATTTCCGTGTCTTTAGACAAAATTATTTTTCAGAATAACATCTGAAAGCTGCAGAAGGGGCTATCAGTCATTCGGCAGCTACGTACCGTACGTTTAATATTATACTTTCCCTTCACATCTCGAATGTCTGGCTTTAAAGCAGAAGATATACATATTTAAAAGACACGGCCGGGTATCGAATCCGGCACCTCCTGCATGTGCACTAGACATACTATGTATTGTTACATTGAGTTTGTTTTTTAAATTATCAAGCCCATAACCGTGTAGGCAAAGAAAGGCGCCGCGGGTCATGAAAGAGCAACCAGTCCTCTTATTGAAGTTATATTTTTCTTATCGCAATAGTTCATAAAAGAAGAAAAATGCCACTTTCTACACCACTATTATAATACTAATTATGTCTGTATCCGCGTCATACTTTGGGAATCGTTAGGGTGTTACATTCTAAGGCGCCATTTTTTGAGCAAAACTGTTAATTTTTGAGAAAAAAATGTCAAAAGTCTATATGTACATGATGTACATGTATGATGATACCTATGTATGATGATATGCCATACTTAAGTTTGGACCAAATTTACTAGTAATTATATAAAAGTATTAATGATTTTGAACTGAATCGTTACTTGTAACGCTCCGCCGAACCACAGTTATGTGCTTCATATTTTTCTTCGTTTCCACTTTATTTGCTCATCATATCTCAGCCCAAACATATCCGTTTGCTGTGAAATATCTCTTTACCGAGCTTACCGAGCTCAAATTAGAACATGTTATTCCCACGTGATTCCGCTTTATACAAACAAATAACAACAATTTGGCAAGATTGTGTATATAGCCCTTTAAGTTCCGATATGGAGTAATATTTGTTTATATATTAAAACACAACTCACTGGTGGCCTGGTCACAAATGGAAGACGCCACCGTCTCGTAAATGCATGTTTTAAATTATATGCCACATCCCACTAGATCGGCTCTGCTTGTTTAAAGTGATATTGCCACATGCAAAAACTGACGAAGGGTTGATAAAATGTCTACTGATACAAATTTTTATGATAAATGGCCAACGGGTCAAGTAATAACAAATCATTGTACATTTGTGTTTTGATGACTCATTGACATACATGTAGGTGTGTTTACAGTTGAAATGTTTCCCTAAATTTGTAATGCTTTCAAACTTAATAAGAAATATTTCAACAACAAAAAACCAGAGCTGGTTTGATACTTATTATTATTAGTAAGGGAATACAACAAGTCTTGAAGAAGAAAGAACAAGTTTATACATGTATATAGATTTGCAAGTGAGTTTGGTCGATTTGGACAAAGTTATAGATTTAAAGAAGTATTAGTTTTTACATTTGTATTTTATAACCTATAGGGCAGATAAGTGTATTTATTTAAATGTTCTATTGCCTGGCCACCGTGGTAATATCATAATCTTGGTTTCATAATTTACATCTGCTTTATATAAAGTGACTTTATAGGTGACTCGCGAATAAAATATGGCAATGTGCTTGGACAAAATATAAGTCGAACCATTTGTGTAGCTGCAGAGGGAGGGGGGGGGGGGGGGGGGGCACGTGGCCCAAATCGTGCCCCCACATGTCCATAGCAACCCGGGGGTTTCGGCTTCGATTCCCTGCGAAGCCCAATTTTCTTTGATCATTTAATTTTCACATTTTCATATTTCTGGACAGTTTTCTAATTTAACACTGTATTCATGTTTTAATCTACTTTACAAAAAACTGCATCACTTCGCATGGTCCCTCGTATTTTCCTTTACATTCATTTACAAAATATTGTACATGCTTGGGTTTGTGTGAGGTTTACGCTGCTTACGACGAGCATGAGCATTGAAAAGGGTTTCGTGGGCAGAACCACCATTCAAGGGCCATTTTTTTGTGGCTCGATGGTTGAGCACCGGTCTAGCAATCGTGGAGACTGGTGTTCGATTCCCGACGAGGCTCAAGTTTCTTTCCTCATTTCATTTATTCAAAAACAATACAAAACAGATGTTACAGAACAAAGACAGAAATATAGTGTGCCCCAATAAGCGGAACGACACCCCAATCAGGGAATCCACGCCGTTGGTCAACTCGAATATAATTGTAATTTGAAGACGAACATTAAAATTACGAATTTTAAGGGAATAATTGACAACCGTTTATGTCATTTATCATTTATCATATTTGTTGGGTCAGTTCTCCTCATACTTATTTCTTGCGAGAGACAGTAGTATACATGCATGATCATAATTCAGGAAAAAGTAAGCCTCACCACTGTATCGTCTTAACATATTGTTTCATCTTTTGAAATAATGCAAAGAGTCTGTGTATGCAGGCCTTTAAAGGGACTGTCCCTCTTTTACAAAACGTCTGAACAGTTTCCAGTTGACGGATGGGGATGAATGTAACACACAACAAAAAAAATCAGATCGAACAGCCCTGTAATTTGGATTCTACGGTTTGCGTCCCTCCATCAAACTATATATCGGTCAATAAACGAGTTTAACGGATTTAGCATAATATTACAATATTGTACTTATTCTTATAACAGTATTGTGAAGCCGACATTTGTAAAGGTATGGCACGGAAAAAATCTCAAAAATGAAGAATATGTAATTACATGTAGTCAGTTTAAGCGAGGTTTAGTTATTTTGTTTAATATTCGGTCATGCTATTATTATGTGTGTGCGGGTCACGTAGCTAGCGCGGGTCGCGAATTTTTTTCTTCCTACGAACTTTTTGTCTCTGGCGCATGCGCACATGATTCCTACGATTTTTTTGTCGGATATCAGACTTTAGTGAAAACTCTGCATGATACATTTACTAAATGAACCGCTACTCACCATGTATTATGGCAAAAGAAAAGAAGAGTCATAAGAGAGGATTCGAACCCATGATACCAAGTGTTGAAATCCACAGCGTGACCAATAGGCTACGTAAACCGCTGATGGTCAGTATGGTCTCATTGTAATTATAACCCTCAAACTCAATCCTAGTTATGAATATTCATGAGTAGCTCACGTCGCTGCTTATGAATAATTCATTAGGACAAAAAGTCCGTAGGAATAATTTTTTAGCGCGCGGGTCACGTAGGGGTCACGCATAACGTTGTAGTACTTCGTGGAATCCGTGTACGAACTTCCTCACTGGGTGAATACGCGTAAATGCACAATTAACCGTTGGTTGTCGTTTTATTAGTTTTAGGTCTATAACTTCACGAAAAAGAGATTTCAAGCCCTAATTTGTTCAGGCATGCTATTAAATGACATTTTCTTTCATATAAGACAATAACCTCGCAACCTTTGAAATTTGGCTTGCAAAAGAGGGAATGTCCCTTTAACAGTCATCTTTAAAATTATTTCTAGCGGAAGATACAATATACATACACGCCTATGATATAGTAAAGTATACACTTATTACCGTACAGTGCACTGCGCGGACCATTTCTTTTGCCAGGGGGTAGTTAGGTGCCAGCGTCAAGGAAAGCCCCCGGGGTGCAGCCCGGTCGAGGGTACTTGCGTGAAGTGGGGTCCTTAGCTCGCAGCTCGCTTGGGAATGCTAGGGGTACTCGGATTGGAGAAAGGGCGAACGGGAACGGTCGGGCGACGAGAAGGATGATAAACAGATAAACTTGTGCACAAACGTCAGAAACGAGGATGAGTAAAGATGAGACACGTACACTCTAAAGCATGAGCGAGAAGTCGTGAATTAGCTGCTCTCTCACACACATACAGGCAGAAGATGGACACACACACACACACACGCACACACACACACACACACACACACACACACACACACACACACACATAAATAAATAAAGATAGACATACAAACACACACTCAGTTTGTAGGCATTTCTTTTCTATATTTTGTTTTCTTCTCAGGCGTGTTATAAAATATACTGTAGCACAAACGTTAATCGTTTGACCACCGAGGACTTGAAATTAAAGGACATCATTCTACTTCAATCTGCCCTGTTCATGGTTGTAAATGTACGGAAATCAACAGTAACACCCATATTGATGCTGATACTATTATACTTATTTTCTCAACAGAAACACGTTTATTGGATTTAAACAAAAACGAAGAGAAAATTGATTTATTTCAGAGTATATACAAAAGAAAAGGGTGAATACTAACTGTTTGAAAAAAAAGTGCAGCCTATCCCATCTAAAAGAAAAATATGTATAAGCTAAGACCGACAAATATGTCGTATGTTCCGACGGTTGTTCCGCGGACCCTTTCCATTATATGGGTCATATACGCCATATATTTCGCGAGTGTGTTATTTTCGCGAATTTCGCGAATCACTTGTGAATCGCGAAATTAAAGGTGAATGACAGTAGTGGGAAACGCCCCCACCCCTAAAAATGAAATGTACACTCTTATTACCAACCATGTGAAAGAATATAATTTTACTAATATGGGATTATACAAATTTGGCCAAGAAACCGCCTACTAATTGATATATTTGCAAAATTATAAATTGATCTACTGCGGATTGATATCGCCAACGCGGAATCGCGCATACGCTACGTGCAAATGACCGCGTGCGTGTTCGCTATACGGGCTTGTCCCTAGCTTGTCGATATCTCCAGCCCAGCGCTAGCGGCGCGGACAGGTGCAAACGGGCGGTGGATTTATACATTTCACGGGCGGGTATTGGATTTATTCCGATATTTCTGTATTTAAAGATGCTTAGGTTCGGATATTACCACACAAGCCCTATTAAAATACTTATTTAACAATATTGATCAATATAGATGTTTTCGGCTACTTTCCCAAAACTGTTATTCATCTTTAACAACACGCGCTTACATATTGACACCAAATGCAAAGCAATACACGTACGTGTATTGCATGCATTTAATACTGCACTAGCATCTTTCTTTCAAGACAGTCATGAATGCGTGCTGGTAACCCGCTGGTAACAGCCGAACGCGAATTTAACCACTCGCGAAATTGTAAAGTCCGTCCCGATTCGCGAAAATTTATGTACGCGAAGTATATGGCGTATACAGTATAATGAAGACAAAGTTGGTTATTTCTAGATGTAATTTAGTCAAAATAAGGGGGAGGGGGGGGGGGGGGGGGGGATAGGCTGGAATTCACAAACGTGGTTCAAATTAAAACTATAGTTTAAAATCCCCACGGTTTTATGGAATGTCGCACGTGTATCTTTAATTTCCCAAACTTGTAATAAACACATATGAATTTAATCATAATTCATAATATTTTGGCTCATTCATTTGTTAACGGTATGACAGCTGTTCGCATATAAGATGGAATGTTTTGCACCTTCCATAAAACAGTGGTTTAAACCATGGTTTAAAGTGACGTCGAAGGCAAATGCCTTCAAACCCTTGTATAAAGGGATCTATATAAATTTAGTAACTTTGCAAAAACTGGCAAATGGTTAATACGAATAACGTGTATTTCTGTGATCAGATATGCCCACTGAGTAATGTGTAAATTACATGGTAAGTTAACATTTTATGACCAAGTACAATTAGCAGAAATGCAAAGTGATTTTATTATTATTATTATTATTATTTATTCGACCAAAAAGCATAATACAATGTAAAATACAACACAACTATATATGCACAAATTACAAAAATACAAGTTACAAGACAGAAGAAAATAGTTAGAAGCAGTGTGTGGGTCAGGGTTCACAAAAGTAAAGTATATTACTGTTGCCCTAGGGCATGTGAACCCTCACACACTGGCTCCAGAAGATGCAGCATTTTCGCTCATTGCAGTGACTTTGAACAGTTATAATTTATCCAGTAGATAATTTTAAATCTCACCAGTTCAATCAAACATAGCTTTATAAGGGAAGAGAAATTTTGAAAACATAAAGCCGTTCCATGCTTCTATTGGTAATACGAATACAATGAGGTATGTGAGAATTGATTTTCCAAGTAAGTTTTAACCCTATATAGCTCCTCTTAAAGGGATCTAGTAACTTTGTTGGCAAGTGCAAAAAGTGATGAGTGATTAATAGTGTGAACATTTCGCGTTAATTAGATGTTTTTTGGCTGAGATATGAGCAAAAATGCAAAGTGATATCCACTAACTCATTGTACTTACAAATACTTTGTACACGGCATGAAATTATCCCGTATACAATTTCATATACCGAAACCAGAACCACTAGAGTTCCAAGTAAGTTTTGAGGATTTGGACAATGTTACTAAGTCCCTTTAATATGTGAATTCCAGCCATATAGCGCAACATGATAATTTAAAATTAAAACTCACTTTTTAATAAACACTGCAATATGTGTGCGGTGAATTTAATCAATTTCGATTGTATATTGATATTAAATCAGTGCCTACACAGCCCGCCTACAGGCAATCTATAGTGTATCACGCGTTAACCCCTTGTCTACGGGAACCTATAGTAAGTTATGTAGGAGGTCTACGAAGATTTGAGAATCTCGAAATGAACAGGTTAACTCTAATACTCTATAGAAGTAAGTATATGATAAATAAAATATGAATATGATATGAAGGCATGATAATAAGTTCCCCCGCTCTACTTCCCGCGAGAATTCCCGCGCTGTCATTAATTTTTACCGACATCAAAAACTCTCTTTCTAGTAAATATTTCCGGCCAGACAATATAACCGATGTGCGTGAAATCTCTGGAATTCCACAAGGACGTTTCTTCCGTACACCCTGGATGTGGCGCATCAATATTAGGGATGATGTTCCGATGTTGTTTTTGTTTCTTTTTTTTTTCGAGACAGTATGTCAATTATTTTTTCGTTGGGACGCCATCTTGCAACACAATAATTATATCCCCAGAAGCAAACCCCATACGCGCGCGAGTGCCAACATGAACAGTGATGTCAAATTATTTTGTTAGTGCGTAGTAATGGTTCTAAATAATATAAGCTGCCATTTGATTAGTTTTTTTTTAAATATTGGGTTGCAATCATAAGTACATTCGAAAAAACGAAACCTGTTCCATATTTGTATTGGTAGTACAACACGCAGTGAGGTATATGAGGACTGCAAGAGTTCCCAGTTATACGTTTTGTGGATTTTGATGCTCTCCATTGGTTCATCCCGTTACGTTGTGAAATACAATGTCCAGTCGTCTGTATTTTAGTGTTTTTTGTATCGATTTTAATCATTCTGACGTTATGGTGATTATTTGGCTCGTTATAGTAACATTGAGGGAATGCGCATGCAAGCTACGCACAACAATAGATCATGATCAATAGTCTTATTAAACACGAGGCCGTTTCGCGTCCCTCAAAATAGGTAATTGGTGACCTTTCGACGTGTAGACGTCATCTATGGTAGTCTGCAATCATGACGCCTACACAATTATTGTTACCATTCAACATCTCTCCATATTATAAGCAAGCTTTAAATGTCATTCCAATAAACACCTCAATTACAGTCCTTAATGTGCAGATGATTATGATAGCCTCAATGAGTTACTAACGATAATTATGCATAGAATCGCGACTTGTTGATTATTCACTATTGTAAACTCACTAATATAAACTGGCTGCGCGAGTTGCAATTCTAGCTGTAAAAAGCCGACATTTCCACATGTTTTTATCATTCCATCGACACACTTTCATAAAAACGAAATTAAAGAGAACAGCGGACTGAAACTGATGCAAAGGCCCAGTCACATATCACCGGATAGCGTAAACGGATGCTCGACGAATAGAACATTTGCGATCCGGTGGTGAAAGTCATCTTCATTGCTTCATGCACATGCAAAACACTCCGCCGGATAGAACAACGTACATCGCCTGACAAGGAACGGACAAGTAACGCATACGAACGGAGACGAACGGATTGAAAAGTTTACTCTCCGTTGGGCATCCGTTTACGCTGTCCGGTGAAATGTGACTGGGACAGATGCTGATATTAATACTAGCAATTTATATAGCGCCCCCATGCAGTATAAAGTAGTTGGATCCTTATGACCCGTTGCAGAAAGAGATACAATCGATTGTAAGTTACAATTAAAATTCGCGGTTTCAACCAATCAAAATTGCGCATTTAGAACACGTGATCTGACTTCAACAACATCGCTATATGCAATATCGATAGTAAAATGATCGTCAGGCCCTATCTGCCCGATATGAATCAAGTTCAAATTTGTATGTAATTTGTAGTATTCCACATTAGCTCTGATCGAGAAACAACTTACTGTGACACTGACAGTCGTACATACGGTCTCCTTCTGTGTTTTGAGACACGATGGCCAGAGGTTATTTAGGTCATACCGTCTCAAATGTGCTTTTTATTCAATTGTTCATCTGGTTTCAATAATTGTTTTCAGGATCTGACTAACATAGTACATGTATATAGAGCCGCCCCTCCGCATCGCTAAATCTCAGCACAGACAATGGGTGATTTCAAGTATGGTGTTTAGGGCTGGTGTTAGTGTTTATCAAACTGGTATTTGTGTGTAATAAACACTAACACCGGCCTTAAACACCATACTTGAAATCACCCAATGTAGGTGAAACAGGGGTGTAGCTACTGAAAGAGGGCAGACAAGGTTAGGGGAGACAACCCCCTCCCCTATCCCCGTGGGTATGTCTGGTCTCTCTTTCGATGCCTCTATATACCCCGTTGAAGAACAAAAACATGACAAAAATCATATTCATATCATAGTTGTTGTTTGTGGTTCAGACCGCCCCCCATCTTACTCATGGGAACTCCCCCCACCTTCATCCCTCTGCCCCCCCCCCCCCCTTCCTCCTCCGTGTTGACTATGTCTACCCTGCCGAATTGGAGCGTGTATGCTTATTATATAGGCGTATATTACGAGGCGGGAGGGGGGGGGGGGGGTAGGAGGGGAGTACTGGGCTCTAGGGAGAAAAAAGAACGATATTCAGGCAAAACTATTGCATTGTGTAGCACAAACACTATTTTCGGGTAAAAACGGCTTGTTATCGGAAGCAATAAAGCTAATTTTTCGGTAACTAAATTCAGCTCATTTTTTTCTTCTTGAAGACAGGGTTAGACAGGCTTACCCAAGGAATCGGGTGAATGACCTGAGCGCCTTCCCCCCCCCCCCCCCCTGAAAAAAATTGAAAGTGCTTGGAGCGATTTTAAAAATTCTCTTGAAGGTTACTTCAGGGTACATGTACAGTGCAGTTCTGCATACAATCGGAATAAATGATAATTATACAATTAAAACAAATCTTTACCCATTCACAACTGGAAACTGGTAAACCATGTATTAAGTCTATAAGGATTACAATATTTCGTAGACAATAGGATAATACACACACATAACAACAATGATATATTATTGGGGTGGTTTGTCGTGCATGGATATAATAACAACAACAAATAATAATATTATATAGGAGTTGAAAATTAGGCATACGATCAATGTTATTCACCAGTATATATGAATGCAAGGGGAATACATTAGTGAATAAATAGTGACCGTAGTGACGTATAACTAGCTATATAAGTGCAGGGCGGGGAGGGGGGGGGGGGGGGGGGGTCAGTTGGTGGGGGTGGGGCTGAGCTGGCACTCAATACACATTGCATACAGGAGAACATCGTTACAAACATTTTGTTCTAAGAATCGTGTAATTCATATCGTCTCCCGCCAAGATATAGTATCATTAGATTCACTAATATGAAGGACGCATAATAACAAACAAAGCATATATTCAAACACAAATAAAAATGGATGTATATAGTATACAAAGAGAAACACTAAATGAAAAGGGTTGTAAAGTGTATTACCCCAGATGAATGTATTATTACATGAAACAAAACAGCAAGACGGGAATGCTGCAGGCCTACACATTGTTGATGATTCACGCGTTCAAGAGTTGTTTGACTAATACTCAGTAGCGCGCTCTTAACGAGTTTTGAAACCGTCGCTAATTCGTGGTAATGATCACTTCCGCCCCTTGTCTTTGGATGGCACCATTTTGACCCCCTATGTTTATTACACACTTCTCATCAGACAGGGGAATCTCGAGGAGATTTCCAAGCGAATCCCGAGTTTAGAGGCCAATTGTTTTTGCTAAATCGGTCATGAGTATGATTGGTAGAACGAATTGAACACGGGTCGAGCTGGCTTCCCGCAACGGGTGTACCGTAGGTCAAGATCGACCCGGGACGGTAGTATAATTTGCATTATGCGGCTTGTTATTCTACTATAAGCACAATAAGTAAAGGGTGAAAGTCATTCAGTCCATTCAGTCACTCTCTCTCGATCATCAGTTCATCGTTGACCTCTTTTACTGCACTTTATACACTGCACAGCGATATTTCTTTAGTCTGTTTTTTTTCTTCATGGATTTATAGAATGAAAGTTCTTTGCGCTCGTTAGTTCAACGTTGATGTCAACTATCTGCAAATATCACTAACTATTATTATAGTAGTTTTATCCATGGATTTTCAAGGAGAAAACCCTAAATTTGCACTCATCCGCCCAACGTTGATATGATCAATTAATTGACTGGCAAACTATAATATTTTCATCATGGATTGCCAAAGTGAAGGTCCTTTGCGCTTATCAGTTCAACGTTGAAATCAACTAACTTTAAACTAACGTTTCTGCGATACACAATGTATCGTCTTTATTTATCGTATGAATATACAAATTATTGTGCAACGATGGTTCTGTGATTAATTTACTGAATATCTGTTTTTCGAATGGATTAAAGGAGTAAAAATGATTATCGTTCAATGAATCTGCGACACGGTAACTAACATTAAACCTACTTTCCCCAATGGATTATTCGGATGAAAGTCGGTTGAGTAAATAAATTTTCAGTTTGATCCTCTCTCAAACACACTGAGTGTGCAACGATGTACATACTTTCTGCAAAATTTCCACTGACATTTATTCCAATGGATTAATACGTTTGTTTTCATGTTCTTAAATACTGTGTGTGATATATTAAATGACTTCGCCTACGTGGATTAAGACAACAGTTTGTACGTTCTGCGATAATAGAAATCAACGGATTGAACCTAATGGAATAACAAACTACAATACTAAGAAGTTCAACATAATTGAGCATGTCCAGTAGGCCTACATGCATGGATGAGGAGTAGCTTTATTTAGATGAAGTTTCTCTCAAACAAACGGATTACCCAATTGGACGGACGATTAATGTGAAGAATATCGAAGGGACAATATTTTTTGAATTACAAAACAAAAGAAAGGATTATTTTTCACAATTTCACTATGGGTGAGTAGACTTTATCTTTTCCACCACGCTTCTATACTACTACTACTACTACTACTACTACTACTACTACTACTACTACTACTACTACTACTACTACTACTACTACTACTACTACTACTACTACTACTACTACTACTACTACTACTACTACTACTACTACTACTACTACTACTACTACTACTACTACTACTACTACTACTACTACTACTACTACTACTACTACTATTACTACTACTACTACTACTACTACTACTACTACTACTACTACTACTACTATTACTATTACTATTACTATTACTATTAATATTACTACTACTACTACTACTACTACTACTACTACTACTACTACTACTACTACTACTACTACTACTACTATTACTATTACTATTACTATTACTATTAATATTACTACTACTACTACTACTACTACTACTACTACTACTACTACTAGTAGTACTACTACTACTACTACTACTACTACTACTACTACTACTACTACTACTACTACTGCTGCTGCTGCTGCTACTGCTACTACTACTACTACTACTACTACTACTACTACTACTACTACTACTACTACTACTACTACTACTACTACTACTGCTACTGCTACTGCTACTGCTACTACGACTACGACTACGACTACGACTACGACTACGACTACAACTACAACTACAACTACAACTACAACTACTACAACTACAACTACAACTACAACTACAACTACAACTACAATACAACTACTACCGATACATATACTTAACCCCTTCTTCTACTTTTACTTCAAAATGGTTTTGTTATTAAAGCCCCCTACCATTCCACTGATAGTCATATAATATACAACATGCTTGTCAATGTGGTTGACCGGGTTAATTATCATGGAAATTAGCAAACAAAGTAAAGTAAATACAGGAAGGAAGGGTACAAATACGACCTCGTCCTATATCCCAGCACCATGCCCTCCCTCATCATCTGTAAGCCCTCAGTATATACCAGGTCCGGTATTACCTTAGCCTTTTGACAAGGCCTCTCTTCTGAGATGAGTTAAATGCATGGTATGGCATGCATTTTATGCAGGAACGACTGGAGAGCGCGACTAAAGCCCTCTGCAGACAGAGCCGACTCGACCCGATCCGACTGGTTTCAATCAGGCTAGAGGTGGGCCCGGTCGGTCGGATCCGATTCATCGTGTTGAATCGGCCCCAACTAGCATCCGACCGTCTCTCGAATGGCAAAATATGTGTCGCGAGGCACTGAAAACTGAGCCGATCCGAATGAAAAACAGTCGAATCGGGTCGAGTCGGTTCTGTCTGCAGAGGCC
Source organism: Echinarachnius parma (assembly GCA_037951105.1). Taxonomy (NCBI): domain Eukaryota; kingdom Metazoa; phylum Echinodermata; class Echinoidea; order Clypeasteroida; family Echinarachniidae; genus Echinarachnius; species Echinarachnius parma. The sequence continues at coordinate 25,310 of JBAMJV010005817.1, forward strand.
ACTCGGTGTCTCCCCCTCGCCTTCAGTCGTTCCTGCAACCTTTCAGACGCGAGGCCTTGCTAAAAGGCTAGTATTACCTAGGAAATGTTCAATTAATGAGAAATGTGTTCATCAGAATGCGACCGTGAGAACATTATAGTCTTGGCACGTATACAATTCATGTAACAGTGTCGTAGCCACACGGAAGGGATGGATGGGAAGGGAGAGGGGGCGGGGGGGGGGGGGGGGGGGGAGAGGGGTGTCTCATGTTGCCTCATGTCCTGTCACAGGTCGCCTCACCCATGACGGAATTCTTGCCCACCTCAGTGAAACCACCTGTTAGGGGAAAACTAACATAACGAAATCATGACACCCCTTCTTTAGCAAAAAGTCATCACAACTAGACAACCTCATAATTTGGGCATCGTATCCATATACAGGTTTGACTTGGCGCGCTGTTGACTGTATCCTGTTTATGTGTGATATAGTCGTAGTAGTTGCAATAACAAACATATAATCATACTATCATTGTATGGGTCTATAATTTGCTTACAGCCTAAACAATATTCTTCATCGACACTTTAAGTAGTATGTTCCATTAAAAACACTCGTTCAGACGATAAAAATGTCTAGATAATCTGTATTTTTTGTTTTTTGTATCAACCTTTTGAAAAGATGACGTCAGAACATAGTCAGACAAACGTTTGGTCTACTCCGTTAGTTTGGCTCTATTCCAAATCAGGTTGCTCAAACCAATGGCTGTATAATAATAACATACCTTGTCTGAAAGCACGCTAAACATTTGTTAGAATTTATGCTGAATGTACTTTTTGTCAGGAAGGATTCATCAATTACCTAGCTTCCGTAAAATTGCGTTCCGTTAAACAAAAACATAGGTTATTAACGTTTTTTCACAACATTATAACTTCAATTAAAAAAAACTGTTATATTTATATATAACAAGTAACCTTGGTTACAGGGGTGTGATTGCGAAAAAAGGGCCAGTTAATATTGTCTAACTGTGAACCCGATTGCAAACTTTTCAAGATGATGGTTATTGACAAACTGCCTGATCATATATTGAAATTGGAGCATACAAATAAAAATTATGATGGTCGTATTATAGTTATTTTGCAATCTTCGACAGGAAGAGACTGACAATGTATTTGTATTATAGAATGGTGGGTTTAAATACAATTAACTAGCCCCAAATCAGCGCTTTGACACATATATCAGGCTAAACTGTGCTGAATTAGCAGAAAGACTATGACCAAAATGGACGATAATGATACTAATAATAATATATAAATACTTATATAGCGCACTTATCTAAAACAAAACTTACTCAAGGCGCTAAAACACTACAAAAAACAAAGAACATTCCGGTGAATAGTGTCTCTCTACAATTTTAGTCTAGACGAAGGGCAATGAAACTATGGCTTTCGGCTATTATTATCGTTTAGAGGGTGAACAGACATTTTATTTGATACATAACTTGGCAATTTTGGCCTCCTGGATCCCATGAAATCCTTACGTGAACATACCCACATTTTACTAATTCTTACGGCGGCAAAAGGTGATGGGAGCGGCCATGTTCTTGTAATTGCCCGACATGCTTTGCAAACTCCGACGAGTGCGCTACGGGCCGAACAAAAAGCTTTTCACTGATTTACAGACTCGTCAAAGCATCTACAAGTATTCAGACAATGGTCAAAATAGGTCCTATTGAAATGCATTAGTGCATATCACTGACCATAAGTCCGCACACACCTAATAATGGCGGCCTCCAGTGTTCGCATGAATAGTGGTAAGCCCGATAGAGTTTTCACATATTTCTACCAAAGCAGAAATCTGAGTCGGAGTTATGTTATATATAATAAAAAGGCATATTACGATATATCAAGTAGGATAAACTCTATTCTTGAGTTGCATTGCCCTTTAATGAGCCTTCTTCATCTGGATTATATATACGTTATGGGTATGGCTATATGGTATGGTATATATTGTCCACGGAAAAACCTCGAACCCCTGCTTTTGTTACTGAGATTAGAAACAGAACTGGAAATTTACAAGAAGTGAGTAATCCGAGGTTTATGGGCAGAAGGAGTGGCTGTGGATGTAAAGTACAATTACTGTAAAATAAAACATTAAACATTAGCCTGAAATACGGTTCAAACACTAATTCTTGGTTTCGATATTTATAGGGATAGTTCAGTTTTGGTATAGAGGGCGCTACAAAAAACAACAACAATTTTTTGTGAGATAATGAAAAACTAAGTGTCAAATTTGAAAGAGCATACCATTTTAATGACAGAATAAAATTTATTTGATCAAAATCGGTTCAGAAATGGCTGAAATATCCATAAACATAACCATTTGTAATAATTGTCGGGCCCCACAATTATTCGATAATTTTGAACCAGCCGTTAATTTTTTTTTTAATGCTTCCTCTTTTTACAAATTTACAAAAGAGGCTTTTAAATAGTTGTTGATTATCTCTCTTATCACCATTTCAACAAAACATCACATGCGCAATATTTTATTTTAAATAGTTGATACCTATGACTTTTTAGAGAGCGCCCTCTTGAGTTTTGACGGCTCTTTTTAATGATAACAGGCTTTTACTTAGTCATTTGTAATTATTTATTCATTTCGGGCATGGTGGAGTTATAATGGTGCAGGTTTTGGTTACTAAAATTCAGTTTGACCAAAACTGTTCTCTCTTTACCAAAACTGAACTATCTCTTTAAAGACCTGAATTGATCTAGAGATTGTTGTCAGTTTTGGTTGATTTATTTGTTCTTATATCTAAAATTGAAAATCAGAATCATGTTAAATTCATTATTTCTTGACCAATTTGCTCAAATTGTTAGGGATTATTCATCATATTAGGCGCTATATAAATTTAGTATATTATCATTATTATTATTAAGATTATTCATGCTGGCTGCTATGTTCTTTTTTGTTGTTATTTTGCATTATTCGTGTTTTTTAAAAGATTGAGTCATCCATATTGCACCTCGATTTCTTGTTATTTTTATTTGATTTTGGCGGTGGGGGTTGTATCTCACAAGTTTGACATTCTTATCCCTACGGTTTAGACCCCACATTATTATGAACTGATCATTTTTGGTGAGACTTAAAAACCATTTGATTAATGAACTTCGGTTTGTTGAAGTAAAGAAACAATTCGACTTCCAAAATGTCTTAATTCTATACGGTATAATACGGTATGTGCCTATACGTAATGAGAATAATCTTCATGGGTTATGTACTCAGGCCTGGGGTCACCATTTGTACACCATAAACATTTTATCTTACAGTAATCAATGGATCTGTATTTGATCTCTTTTATGAGCTTACTTAAATCTATTTGGTTTGACAAAAGAACGCGATTAAGATAGGACAGAGCAAGTGAACTGCGTCCCAAGTCCAACAAGTCAGTTATAACTCTCTTAAAGAGACGCTTCTTTTCTTTTTTAGCGATTAGTTCTGCTCCTTGTTTCAGAAATTAAATTATTTCCTCATTTTAAATCGGAATAAATTTGATGGGAAGACTGCAAAGAAAGATTTTCGGTGGATTTGAGAATGTTGAGATAAATCGAATCCAAAATTGGTAGAGCATTAGGGCAATTCCACGCCAAAGTGGACATTTGACCAAAACATTTACAAGCATTTTTATGATACAAATTTGGTATCAAATCAAAGCTTAAATTCTATATTTTTGGAATTCAATGAGAAAATTTTAGTTTTACATAATTTTAGTTGTTTTTTTATAATAACTTTATAACCATAATTGAACCCCACAAATTTGACATTTTTGTGAAAAAGTGTTTTGATCCTGTGTTTGTTTTATATTTCCCCAGTTAAGCCTAAAAACCATTATTCTGACTCCTGAGATATGACCATTTCGTAAAATAGTAAATTTGTATGATTTATTTGATTTGTTATGCTTCAATGACTTCTTATTTTCAGCCTATGAAAATGTCCTTCCGTTACCGAAAAATCAATATTTTTAATTTTGTGGCTCACATAATTGTTAGAGAGCAGACCAATCTTCAGTGCAAAGCAAGTTCAAGTAGGCCTTCCCATTGCTAACAATTGTATTACTCATTGTTTCTTCGTTAATTAATAAATAACAAAAGAAAATGTCCTTCCGTTACTATACACATGGTAACAGATGGACAAGGTACCTCATATTACATATTATGACAAAATTTATGTTCAAAAATTTGTCTCTCATATATGAAAACCCAAAATAATGAGACAATACCTGCAATGGCCAGCTATCAGTGGCGTAGTGTGGTCAGACTAGTAATTTTCTGTGTTTCAACCAATCAGATTTGTGCATTTAGAACATTTGATCTGGCTCACAATTGATTTTATCTCTTTCTGCAACAGGGCCCTTGTACCATGATGCCATTTGTCTGGATTTCTATTGTATGGGGATTAGTAGGTCTATTTAACTGTGGTGAGCCAGGGTGTGAATAGGCTCTGATCATGACTTTGAATAGGTCTTTTTTTTTATACAATACACCCCTATAGAATTCTTGGACATGGGTGTAGGTCTAAAATAATTAAATTTTACATGAAATTTGCAAACTAAAAACAAGGCTGTAGAAAAAGCAAGAAATAACATATCTCCAATTCTTTCATATGTTGTAGAAATTATATCAAGCCAAGATTTAAGCAAACAAAATTCTCAAAATTATTTGATCCACGAGGTAAAACGGAAGGTCAAAATCTAAGGTCAAAGATTATCGTATCCAAACTCGCTCATGCATGAACACAAATGGCATAAATGGATTGCACATAACATCCCCAGTCCAATGACACCTTTACAAAATAAATTGACCCAACGGTTAATGGACAATGGCCATTTGAAAAATGGTGCCCACGCCCATTTCTTACAAAACTCCCCCATAAGAATCGACCATAGCGCCAAAACCATTGGGCGGATTGGGCTAAAACTTAAATATTTGCGCTTTTAAAGGTTGAAATATCATACATACCAAATATTAGCAAATTTGAAGGGGTCTGCGATGAAAATTTTCAATTTTTTTAAAGGTGATTTGATATGGAATGACCCTACTGTGTCATATCATACATTATAGTCCATTATGTCCTTCCGTTACCGAACATTGGTCCGCTTTGTGTGAAATAACTCAAATATCTGCGGACAATTTAATCAAAGAACAAGTAAATTCTTCTTAACCCTTCAGAGAATGAAATGTGTACCCTTAAAATATTTTTTATTATTTAATATCCCAGAGTTTTAGTTAAAACTGATTTGATAACAAAACCTTGTCCATTTTAGTGTCCTTCCGTTACCGACCTCATTTGTATGCATATTCAATATTGTGCGGAGATAAAAAAATTAAAAAAATTATGGGGCCTTAAAACTGTATGTTTTGGAAGTATTGTTATCAAAATAGACTGTTCTAACAACACAAGTATTTAAAAATGTCTTTCTTAAAGTTGACAATTTGTGTCTGAGTGTCCTTCCGTTACCATGGATTGACCATGAATAAGAGCCATTGGAGCATGAAATATAGTAAGAAAAAAATAGAAATGTAAATGCTTGTGATGTCCATATGCTATCTATGATACAAACTCATTTTAGACCACAAAAGAGATGTTTCCTTCTCATAAATGGTCTTTAAATTTCAAAATTAATTTTATTGTACAATTCCAATAGACTTTTCAGAGGTCCTTCCGTTACCGTCCTTCCGTTACCGAACACTGGAGTAATTAATTTCTCATAATTAATATACCAATGTAGATATTTTTTCTTAAAAGGTGGTGTTATACTCTGTGAACATAAGGAAATTGACTAGTAGCCAACTTAACATGATAAACCTCGTAACTTCACGGAGATTGGGTCATAACTAAAAAACTTCAAAATCCATGTCCATTTTGGCGTCCTTCCGTTACCGGCCTCATTAGTGTCCATATCTAATTTACATAATGCGGTCAAAATTTTAGAAATAGTGGAAATCAAAGGTGTCCCAACAAGGATCAAAGACATGCCATTTAGAATAAAAAATCAAAAGCAGGATCCTGGAATTATTTGATTGAAGTTCCAAAATTGTGTCTGAATGTCCTTCCGTTACCGTGGAATTGCCCATTAACAAGATACATTCGAATGAAGAAGCTATACGTCCAAGTTATTTATTACATTTCCGAACTAGGACCGGACCAAAACAACATTGCCTCTTTAAAATGTTTGCACTGAATATACGTGCAAACATCACTTTGCACGATTCTTGAAATGTTGATTAAAATTAAACATATTTACAGTATCTGATTTCTGTTTGAGTTCATCGATCGAAATATTTATGTTAAAATATCTTCATCGCAAAAAATAAGCTTGGTCGTGACGTCACAAATGTTGTACGTAAATGTCACATAAAAGTAAAGGAATGTCTTCTTCTTTAAAACTGTAGGCCTACATATATTTCATTTCATGCACAAGGCGACAAAATATTATTGTTGCAAACAATTCTAAGTTTTGAATCCGAGGTCACCGATTTCTATTCCATCCATAAGCAACTCCGTAAATCTTTATTGCCATAAATATTTTGAAATATCTCAATATGATACAGTCTTCCACCTGCCGTTGGTAATACATAACTATATTATATATTGTTTAATAACGGTGATATTACTTCATCGGGTGAATTCACGTCGTCTAATTCTTTATCCATATTTTGTTTTCATCTTGTCATTTCGAAATAACTTCACAGAGTGCGGAAGATCAGAAAGTAACGACGATTTAATATTGGAGCTAGTAACGAAGTTTAGTAAGTACCAGGCATTTTCGGTTACTTATTTCTCTGATAGTTTAAATTATTATTTCCGTTTTCCTTTTGTTTTGGTTGTAGGGAGGGGGAGGGGGCTAGGTTTCTGTTGGAGAGTGGACAAAACTTTAGGTTTCAACATTGAGCAACAACAAATATATATATACAAATACACAACAACATCATGATGACTATCCAGTGTTTAATGTTACAAACACATCATTATCATCATCATCTTCATCTTCATCTTCATCACCATCTTCATCATCATCACCATCACCATCAACATCACCAATTCACCATCATCATCATCATCATCACCATCTTCATCATCATCATCATCATTATCATTATCATTATCATCATCATCATCATCATCATCATCATCATTATCATTATCATTATCATTATCATTATCATCATCATCATTATCATTATCATCTGCATCGTCGTCATCATCATAAATATCATCACCCTTACTCCAATCATCACCTGTGTATCATCATCATCTTCATCATCATCATAGTTGTCGTGGTACTAATAGTCAATCACCATCAACTTAATAAATACGTAATGTAGGAAATTTAAACCATTTAAACCAGTAGGCTTTACAGGCAGGCACACCATCCCACCGAAATCACAAACGAGTTACATAACACGAGACATTACTTAATGACTTAACATTAACCAGTTCTATATATTTACACAGTGATTATGTGCAAGCACAATACGCCCAATCAAATTGTTGATAAACTCTATTGCCCCTCTTCTGATAGTAGCCTGTCAATAAAATGTGAACTAGTTTACATTTGGCATCTACATTTGTATGTCATATATTCATCTCGTTATTTACAATTACATTATTATAGGTTTCAACATTTAACAAAAACAACAACATTTACAATGGCGACGAAGACGACACAAACAACAAAAACAACAACATTTACAATGGCGACGAAGACGACACAAACAACAAAAACAAAAACAACAACAACAAGTCATACCGTATAGACCTACTTTTTTGAACGTGAATTGATATCTGACTTGTATCATTACTATCAAGAACTGTTGCGATAAACTGACAAATTGCATGATTTAGTTTTAATTAATTGATTGTATATAAATATGACACCCCCTTTTTCTGAACGCCATTCAAGGGGTTAACTAAAGATCAGACTTCGGATTAAATTATGTATGATATGTGGTAGCACGGTCTGCATGAACATAGATACATTTGTTTTGCATTTAATTCTATGCAACTTTACCACTGACGGCGCTTTTATGATTTTAGGGGGCTCTTTTGAGCATTTCGGGGGCTAAATCGCCCTGGGCCCCCGTATATTTGTTCACTGGATGGGTGCCACTACCCTAATGCATGACATACTACTGGTTACTATTGGAGAGACTGGGAGTTTGACCCTATGTACACACTTAATTTGTCCGACTGCTCGTGATCCAACTGAACAGTTCAAAGTACAGTTTGCTCCCGATTAAGTTACATTTTAACCCGCGATTATTCTCTTGTTACATTACAATACTTTACATGTACAGTGTGTCCCAGAAAAAAAACGAAACCGGATTTCATGGCAGAAATTTCATGCCATAATGAATAATTTATTTGATGAGATATACATGTATGAAAAGTTCAGTGTCTCTTCTTTCATTTGATGTACAACTTATGGCACATAATTCACGCATGGCTGAATTAAATTAATGGAAATTAGTATCACCAAAATTCCATTTGCACGCAAAAATTGCAAGTTTGGGTGAGTTTTTAGGGTAATAAACGTACTTATTTTGTAAAAGGAGAAACACTGAATACCAATTCATATTTTTATCTTTTATATGACACCTCATGATTAAAAAATAAATGATTTATGCCAGAGAACGAGTAAAATTAAACATGCTTGATTTCAGCCCAAATGAGTAGCTATCCTGATCTAGCAGCTGACAATAGTCGAATGCATCAAGTCCATTGTCAGCTGCTAAGTCAGGAAAGCTGAGCGACTTTTTACTAAACTATCTACTCATTTGGGCAGAAATGAGGCATGTTTTCATTGTACTTGTTCTCTGGCATACATCGTTTATTTTGTGTGCATGAGGTATCATATATAAAAGATAAAAATATGAATTTTTATGCGGTGTTTGTCCTTTTTCAAAATAAGTACGTTTACTACCCTAAAAACTCACCCAAACTTGCAATTTCTGCGTGCAAATCGAATTTTGGTAACACCAATTTCCATTGGTTTAATTCAGTCATGCGTGAATTATGTGCCATAAGTTGTACATCAAATGAAAGAAGAGAAACAGAGCTTTTCATACGTGTATATCTCATCAAAGAAATTATTCATTATGACAGAAATTTTCTGCCATGAAATCCGGTTTCGTTTTTTTCTGGGACACACTGTATAAGAAGCATAGAAGGCAGACTCGAAATAGAATACTCGTCACTACTTATTCCCTACATTTTGTATTTTGTAATTCGGTCATTTCATTAAGGTCAAACACAATATAATTATCTAAATACTGTGCAAAATATGAACAAGTGTTTCGTGTACTATGCGCATTTGACGATCATAACAACAAAATAACGAAACATTCATCTACTCACTCCGGTGAACCAACATTAGCGTCTTTTCGCTCTGCGACGGGAGTGTGGCTACAACGCTAATCTTAGCGGGGGGTCGCACTCAGAGCGAAAATTTCCGCGTAGCGGCCAAACCTAGGACGGTATTTGACCGAATTAACGTCGGTCGTAGAGCCGCTACGCGGATACGTGATCAGCCAATCAGAGCGCTTGGACGGCGAGGCTCGCTGCCTCACGTGTTTCATGCACTGATTCGTACACAGGCGCTGCATGCACAGTATGTTGTGATTTGTACTGCCTATACCGTATGCTTATAGTACAACATGCATCATCATCATCATCACGGGTACACAGCAACAGAACGAATGTTCCATGACGCTGTGGTCGGGTGCAGATGCGACTCAGTGATTATTTATTTAGCGCTGCCTTAAATTTATCTAAGGATGGCATTAATGTAGTGGCAAGGGGCAAATCGTTCCAGTCTCGTATGGTTCTGGGCAAAAAAGAGTACAAGTGCCTGTCTGTTCTGGACTCCATTACGTTGTAGGCATCAGGTGTGAAGCGTCGACTTGAGCGGTTGGAGTTTCTGGGTTGGAGCTTGGTTGATGTTACTGGGGATTTCCCCTTGTGAATTAAGTAAAATTGGCTCAATCTGGCATTGAGTCGTCTATCAGCAAGACTTTCCCACTCCAATTGTTTCAGCATACCGGTAACACTGGACCTTCGACTGTAGTCATTGACCACAAAACGAGCAGCTCTTCTTTGAACTTTGTCCAACATTTGAATGTACTTGGCCTGGTAAGGATCAGTGACAGCAGTCGCATATTCAAGATGTGGTCGAACAAGAGCTTTGTAAGCTTTGCCTTTAGTATCGGAACTGCACTGATGAACATTTCTTTGAAGAATACCAAGAATTTTGTTCGCTTTACTGACGGTACGCCGATAATGTGATTTCCATGAGAGATCATCAGAAATCGTTACTCCAAGGTAGGTATGTTCATGAACTTGAGCCAAGGTTTCTCCAAGCATGGTGTATTTGTGGAGGAGTTTGGATCTTTTCAGCCCCACAGACATGATGTTACATTTCTTAGGGTTGAAAGTCATCTGCCACTTGGAAGCCCATTGACAAATGATGTCCAGATCTCTTTGGAGTTTGTTACAATCCTGAACGCTTGAAACCGTGGTGTACAAGATGCAGTCATCCGCAAATAGACGTATACTACACTGAAGCTCCTCAACAATATCGTTGATGTAGATTAGGAACATTAATGGACCCAATACAGTCCCTTGCGGAACTCCCGATATTACTGGATGCCATTTCGAAGTTTCTCCATTGATGATGACACGTTGTTGTCACTGGATTAAGAACATACTAATCCAGTTGAAGACCTTATTTCTAACGCCATAGTGGTGTAATTTTGACTTAAGTCGTTCATGAGGTACACAGTCGTACGCTTTGGTAAAGTCCAAAATTGCAGCATCGATTTGTTGTGAGTTGTCAATTCCTTCCATCAAGTCATTGACAACTTGGATAAGCTGAGTAACACATGAGTGTCCCTTTCGGAATCCATGTTGCAGTGGTGTCAAGATTTTATGCTTCTCAAGATGTTTGCTGATCTGAGAATGGAGGATGTGTTCCAAAAGTTTGCACATAATTGCAGTTAGGGAAACAGGGCGGTAGTTCTCTGGATTTTCTCATGATAAATGGAACGAGTGAAACTCCCGCGTATTCAGAATTGCGAAATTGCAAATAGATCGCGACGGTAGCCAGAGTACGGGGACGGTCACAGGTAATTTAAATCCCCCGTCCTAGCACTTGCGTCGCAGAGCGAAAAGACGCTATTGTTCATGCATGGAACTACTATAGTAAATACAAACCTAACTATTGAACTTGAAGTTTTAAGTTTACTTTGGAACCTATTGGAGAAATCTAATCCAGAAAAATATAAATACCCGTGTTCCTTATCGATAAATAGACACGTGGTATGAGTATTATGTTTTCATGACTTGCTCTAGCTTACTTGATATATGACAAGAAACCTTCAAGGTAACAACAATGAATGTTGAAACATATACGAAAGTTAAGGAATAACGCATAACAAGAAAAACAGACATTTTCAATAATAAGAAGACAATTTTAAGGTTACAAAGAATAATTTAAATCCAAGTACAAAAACTGAGAAATAATATCAACAAAAGAGGAACAAAACTTTATAGCTTATCAAGGAGAAAAGAGGTTGGGAATCAATCTACAGTTACATACTGTATACTAGCCTACTACTAGCTATTCGTAAAGATGTATGTATGTATACACAAGGACTACACGCGGTTGTGTAAATGTAATATCACCAGTATTATCATGGCTGTTTTTCTGACTTTGTTGGTGCTAAAAAGCTTACCTTTAGACCTAACAGCCTATAGGGAGTAACAACGCCCATCAGATAAACGGAGATAACCCGCGCTGTTTGTATGCTTGGAGATATTTTCATTGTGTAAGGGGTATCTGCGCAGAGGCGTAGCTAGGATGAGGCTGGGGGGGGGGGGGGGGGGAAGCGGGGGCGTCGAAGGGTAATGGCTTATCCCTATATGCACTGGGGTACTTTGCCCCCCCCCCCTTTTATCTCCCCTTTGTTGAGAAACAACAACAGAGATGTACTTATACAGACTGTTCCATGTAAGGGTTAGTTTCGCAGTTGTGGGGGAGGGGGGGGGGGGGCGAAGGGTAATGGCTTATCCTCTGCACTGGGGTACTTTGCCCCCTTTTTGCGCTCTTGTTGTAAAAACAACAACAACAATCCGGTATTTTCATTCAAGTACAGACTGTTCTATATTCATGTAAGGGTTAGTTTCGCAGTGGCGTTGCTAGAGTACTTTGCCCCTAATTTCCCTCAATGTTTGAAACATAAGAATATATAACATCAATTTTTTAAAAATAATTATTTCAAGTACGGACTGCTCCATTAAAGGGGTAATTTCGCAGTGGTGAGCTAGGAGGGGGAGGGGGGGGGGGGGGGCGAAGGGGCGAAGGATAAATGCTCCCCCCTTTTTTGGGTAAATATTGCCCCTTCATTGCCTTCTTTGATGAAAAGGAATCTAGAAACATCAAGAAGGTACTAGGAAACATGTATGAATTCCATGATCCATGTAAAAGTACGGACTGCTCATGTTACGGACTAGCTACGACGAGAGGGGGCGGGGGCGAGGGGTATAATTGTTCAACATGTTCACCCCCTTGTCTTGAAATATTGCCCAGTCATCGACCTCAATGCTTTCGGGTAGACGGGAATCCAGGGGAGGAGAGGGGGGCGCTGAAGCCATTTGCCCGAGTTATATACTCATTCGTCTCTTCAACAACAAACAACACAAATAAATTAGCTGATCTAGTCCGACAATATGAAATTTCCCTAAAATATATATATATATTTTTTGCCCAAATATTGGCGTTGTTCAAAACTCACAGGGGGCTGCAGCCCCAACCCCCGCCTTATATGCCTACCCCCCCCCCCCTTCATTGGAATATAGCTATGTCCGCCCCTAATCTGGCCTAACCATGGCTACGTCCCATTAGAGTTTGGACTGGGAAAAGCAAAGAAGGAAAAATAGAGATAGCTAGGTCTTGAGATCGAAGTTAGTTGAACCCGAACTTTGCATTACCATTGCAGACCTGAGTAGAACTCGGACCGGTGTGCTCCCCGCTTAGGACTGGTCAGCTAATACTAGTGTCCAGTGAATAAAATACACGAATTTGTAAGTCTAATGCGTTATTTTTGTATTCATATATTAGTTACAAGTACATGAATATTTTATTTCGATGTTCTTGTGTTCGTTACTTTTTTTATTTTCGCATCCAGAATACAATTGTCGATAGAACGGTGCAGGTATATTGGTCTATATAAGGTCGAGTTTGATTTTCTGTTATGTGCAAATTTTAAGTTGACTTGTTGTGTATGTTATATTTGCTTGTGGTCTATAAGGTCGTTTACTTAGAACTATCTGAAATACCAATATAATAAAATGACCTCACACATCCATGCACTACAGTAGTTGGATTATATGTAACATGCACCTTATTTTGCGCTACATATATATATATATATATGATCGAATCGTTTAATTGTTGGTATTATATGTCTATAGTATGCATTTTCTTTACGTAAACGTGAACACCTATGTTTGCAACCCTTTGGTCTTGAGTTTTCTGTGAACCAGAAAACACAAGACCAAATCCATTTTGTCATCTTGTTTATATTGCATAATTGTGAATAAAGAATGATCAATCATCGAATAGTATAATTTAATAATTGTGTAAAATTCTTATGAGTTTTTACAATCAAGTCGGCTGAAAAACACAAACGAACAAGAAAGAAAAAACAGGAACAGACTCTCGTATTGTAACAGCATGTGTAACAAGCAAAGTCAATTAAAGTGTCCCATTGCAAGCATAATAAGATAATAATTATAATGTCATTTGGTTGTTTGTATGTACTTAGACAGATGTCCCATCGGTAGGCATCTACAGTTCGTCTTTGAACATAATTACGTTTTAATATGATGAAATCCGGCGGAACAGTCTACGCATCTCTTGGGAACATTTTGTAGACGAAGGCAAGCATGCGCGTTCAACGTTAAAGGGACACGTTCGATGCGATAAGAGTGCGCTTATATAATGCGAAAAGTAAAGGGTGAATGAAAAAACAAATTGGCGCGAAAGAATAACTGTTGTTATGGACACACCATAACGATATCCGGCGGAACGGCATCTCTTGGGAACATTTTGTTGACGAGGCCAGGCGTGCGCGTTTAACCTTTAAAGGAACACGTTCGCTGCGGTGAGAGGGCGATGTTGCAACAAAAAAAAAAAGTGAAATAAATGGGAAGATGATGTTTGATGGAGGTCTCGTCCTCGGAAAAGGATGGACTCGACTACGACACTAATTATGACCACATCCCAAGCGAAAGTCTCGCAAAGAGCAGTTGCCCTTTCGACTCTTGCGGCTACAGATTCTTACGCGTTCCATTTCCATCAGCAGGCATGGCATTGACACGACCAATGTCAACCAGTGTTATTTCAGAAAATACTGACGGTCCATTTTCGTGATATCAGGTCGCTATATACATGTATATAAGAATAAAATATTTGACACGGCTCAAGTTTGTCTTGCCACGGGGGGAGAAACGATCTGACTTCTAGAGCAATCAACGGATTAATGTGGCGAAATGAGAAGTTCAGTCTATCTCTAAACGGTTAAGGTCACTCTGTGACATCTTGAAAAGAAGCAAGACGAGCCAGTTGAAACTTGTGTAAGACATTGCATTGTGGTTGACAGTTAGACCATTATGCGTACTTGTTTAAAGAGTGTCGTCTAAGTTTTACAAAGTCAAATTTGTGTTTATACACATGTTATTCTATTTCAAATATAGTATGTATGGTTAATAATAGACCTGGATTTTGTCACCAAAGAGATGTTCCCTTAAATAGTACGTGTATTGAGCCTCTAAAGGAAATTTTTACCTTTAATAATGATTTTTTGTTTTTCACAAGAGTGGAGTTCCTAAATGTTCTTTAAATGTTTTGCAGATCTTGGAGACCATAATTTAGCTTTGTAATTTTTAAAAAGTTGTATTATGCATATATTGATTACGATATGTTGACACCGACGACTGTCAAGCTTCGAGCTTGCCAGGCATAGCAACAACCAATTGTGTATTCTAAGTGATTGGTTATTAACTTTGACAAAATAAACACAAGCGTGACATGGTTCAGAAGAACACATAGAGGGTAATATTAATTGCTGGAATAAATAATCATACGTTTTAACTTGGCTAAATATCTGAACAATTATAACTTTTTCTAAATATATTTCCCTTAATTGAGTTGATACTATTCGGGTTTGTGTGAGGTATATATCTTCTGACCAGCGAGCATTGAAAAGGGTTTCTTGGAATAGCCACCATCAGTCATTATCAACAGAACATTGTGGATCAATGGGTACTGGTCTACAATCCGGAGGTCTCGGCTTCGAGTACCGACGAAGCCAAATATTATAGCTTTGCTTTTGTTGTTGGTATTTTTACATTTAAATAAACACAAATTGAACGATATTGGTCTGTTTTGTTTCCTGGCTCTGCAGCTGGCACCGGGAACCAGACGACTGAGAACAGCATGGCGATGGAAGGCAAATTCGAGATCGACGACGAGTCCGGGACGAAGAAAGAGAGCGGATACTACTTCTCGTCTGGTCAGCTCTTCTTCCTCCTCCTCATCGGCGGCGGCCTGGTGGCTGGCGTCGGCTGCATGTGCTTCTACCTCCCGGACCGGTCGTGCGGGGTGTCCGTGGAGATACCCATGACCGAGCGACCCGTGACCGAGCCTCAAAGGACCGAGGCGCCCGTCACGGAGCACCCAATGACCTCGACGATGACACCGACACCGACGCAGGGCGAGTGGAACGGACGCCTGCCGCTGGATGTCATCCCGGAGAACTACCAGCTGTACCTCAAGCCCTACCTCTACGAGGACGACCTCGGCCCCGACGACCGTCGGTTCACCTTTGACGGGCGCGTCAAGATCGTAATGGAGTGCCAGGTCGCCACCGATGTCATCACCATGCACATCAACAACATCACGGTGAGGGACTACACGCTGTACGACAAGACCGGTAATCTCTTGACGATTACCAGGTGGAGCGAGACTCCCGACTACCAGTTCATTCACTTCCATCTGGAGAGCATGCTGGAGGCCGGCAAGGGCTACGTCCTGGAGATCGAGTACCTCGGCGAACTCGGGGACACACTGTCGGGCTTCTACCGCAGCAGCTACACCACGGCTGAAGGCGTGACCAGGTAAGGACAGAAATTAATACTTATTCGCGCACTGAATCGTTATGCACCATGTCCCATCAGTATTGCTTAATCCTCTAGGACCACGATATGAACATTTCATATTAATAAGTTGATGGTACTTGGCAGTGGGGTAACTAAGGGGGACATTAGGGCTATAGGGTGCCCCAATACTTTGCCGCCAAAATACAAAACATAAGGGGAAAATCCTCTACAAAATTAAGAAATACAGAGGTTGTGCCCCCCCCCCCCCCCAATATGTCACGTGCCCCTTAACCAATCCCACCACGTATATTGTAAGTTATTCCTTTAAACACAAAAATGATACATAGGATTTTGAACTGAAGATGGTTTATGAGACAATGGTACTAGGTTCAAAGGGACAAAGTTACTCATACTTAGATTATGGGGCATTTATACATTGGTGTCACTTCGAGTATAGCTTCATAGTAGACTCATTATCTATATTTCGATAATTACTAGCACACATAATGTTTGACTTCCGTAAGATATGGGTAAGCAAAAGACACTCTTTGGCAAGTAGAAATCTATTGTATAATCATTTGTATTGCTGCCCGTATTTCCTTCCTATTTTGCATTAATATCTTTTTGCTGTTTTTACTCCTGTTATTCCTTGTATTTGTTGAATGGGTCATATTTCCCCTCTATTTTCCTCACTTTTGTCTGCAGTTGTTTTATTCCAATAAAGATTGAATTAAATGTGCTTTCGTAAAACTTGCAGGAAAATGATGATTTACAACACAATTGACATGGTTTTCCCCCACATAGGCTTTGCTACCTTTTCCATTTGGACACCCCAAACAATGCCATTAAATCGCAAATTCAAATAACCTATACTCAATGCCAGGTTTATACATCCGTCAATGTTGTAACTCAGTATGTTTGGTAAAGTTGTGATAATTCTATTGAGAATTGTACAATCCAAAGGATGATGAGTGAACATGCTAACACTTATTATGTTCACGTGAATCGATATGCTTTAGTATAATGCACATTATTTTGTATGACCGATTGTTTGCTTTATTTGCTATTGAAGTAAAACGTTTACTTAGCAATTCGCTCTGCTATAGTAAGAAACTCATTAAAATCATATTCAAATCACATTTTAGACCCTACGTACGTGTAAGTTTAAACAAACCTGAGTGGTATTGTGACGAAATGTGATTTATCAGATAACTGATTGGCTGGCTAAATAGTTAACTTATATAAGCCCAAATTATTTAGTTAATTCCTCAAATTTGGACTCAAGTATTGAATCTGATACTTGTCCTTACGAATAATGAAATACCTTATTATAATATTAAGTAAGTTAAAGGGGTAGTTTAGTTTTGGTAGAGAGGGCGCTGCACATCACAATTTTTTTGTGAGGTAATGAAAAACTGAGAGTCGAATTTGAGAGAACATGCAATTTTAATGGCAGAATAAACTTTATTTGGTCAAAATTGGTCCAGAAACGGCTGAAATATCAATAAATATATCAGATCTTATAATTATTTGGGGCTCAAATAATTAGATGACTTTTTCAAAAAATTTAAAAAATGCTTACACTTTTTCAAAAAATTTCAAAAGCGTTTTTTAAATAGTTGTTGATGATCTTTCTACCTAATCATTATTTCAATAAAAGATCACATGCATAATTTTGTATGAAAAATGGTTTAAATCGATGCCTTTTTAGAGAGCGCCCTCTTGTGTTTTAATGGCTCTTTTTGAATGATAACGGGCGTTTTACATAGTCGTTTGTAATTTTGTATACCTTTCGAGCATGGTGGAGTAATAACTATTAGTTTATAATGTTACTGTCCCGGTTTGGGGTACTAAAGTTCAGCCTTACCAAAACTATACTACCCCTTTAATTCTGTATGTGGCACTTGTCAGTGTAGGTCTTATACATATTAGTAATCATGTAATGGTATGTATTGTGGATTGTATGCCTCACTCTTACACAATTAAAGTCATCGCATTATAGGCGTACAAACTATATAGTTACTTAACTATCTCACTGAGATAACCAATGTCTATATAAAATGCGATAATGCGAAGCTTCTTAGGTGTAACAGTTAACCCGCTCAGTGTGTGTTTACTACGATAAGACAAAGTCCAGTAAGAGCAGGGGCGTATGGGCAAATTTTTTGTTTGGCGTGAGGGTGGAGGCGAGGGGGGTGGGGGGGGGGGGGGCGGTCGGTAGACTGGTGGGGTTAAGAATTTTTACCCGCATATCAACTTTCTGTTACGGTTACTCCAACATAAAGTTTCATAAACTACGATTTTGACCAAAATGCGACAATTTCGCAGAGAATGTTTATTGTTCCCCTCAAATTAAATCATTTTGCCCGCAAATGACATGATTTTGCGTGGTAATTTGAAAGTTTTAACCCGAAATAAGATACGTTTGCCCCCAAAACAGATAATTATACACTTAACAAAGAGATGTTTATTGATCGAATATTGCCCCCAAATAAGATGATCTTTTCTGAAAATAAGGCATGCCCGAGTTTATGTGAACTGCTTTCCGCTCGAATGTTTTTTCTTTATCTTCAAAGTTCTAGGGGGATGTGACCCCCGAACCCCCTATAACCCCCTGCCATCTTACACCTGCCTTTGCGTAACACGATGAAACAGTTAAACTCGTGGTATGACTGGCCTATTTGCTATTCCGTTCCGCCTGGTACAACCTGATTAAATATTGTATACTTTTTTTCTTTTCTTCAAACAGTAGATAAGCCTGGGTGATAAGGTCCGTAGTTTAATGGGAATCGTACAAATGTTCCCGTAAACTTTAATGCACGTGTTACGACTGCAATGTAAGATTATAAACCCTGTTATGAACACGAAGTGTGTCGTATATATAACTGATATAGTTATAACTCATGCATTGCAATATTGCCATTTTTTGGGGTAAATATGAAAACACTGGTTTGAATAAATGTATATACATCACACGACTGTCAATATTGACATGAAATAATTGAGGTTTTATGTTAAGAATATAGTGTTCGAATGGCGTTATGTATGAAGAAAATATAACATTGCTTGCATATTCATGAGAAGAATAAGGAGACATACGCGGTAAATATTTTGATATATAAATGATTAACATATTTTAATAATTTAACAAATACATACATGATGACTTTGTAATGTCCTTTTAAAAACACGATTGTTAGTACACACCGATGTTGTCGTGATGGTGATGTTTCTATATCACATCAATTACTCCTATCATGGACATTTTTTTTTTTATTGAACACAGTAAGTACAGTCATTTTATAATGACTTAGTCATTATTCATTACTACTCAAATACTAGTTCTTGTCGAACTGGTACGAGGAACATTTCAGCCCCCCCCCCCCCCCCCAAACATATTGCGGTTAGTATAACAAGATCGGATAAATCAAACCAGCATAAATTGCATAAACTGGTTCTTTTTATTCTGACCTGGCGCCTTTTGTTCGATGTAGCTCCGTTTTCCCCGACTTGAACTCTCTATTTGTACAGGATTGTCGGGGTATATTGGTTAAGGTTTCCGACTTTCACGACAAAGGTCGGGGGTTCGAATCCCAATCAAAGTACATTAAGTCTTCCGCCAGTCTTCCGTAAGACACTTCATGTATACTTTTGAAATGCTAGAGCATAAAGCGTGTTATAAATATGACTAGTGGTATTATTATTATTATTATTATATATATATATATAGGTTTTCCAGGTCAAATGTCCGCCGAGTCAGACCAAATGTCGCTTAGGTAATTGAAATGTCCCAAGGAGAAATCAAATGTCCTCTTAGCAAAATAACCATCCGAATAGGTACATAAGGTGTCCATAGAGAAGTCAAATATCCGCACAATAGAAATAGGGAAAACAAATGTCCACATTGCAAAAACGTATGTCCCAATAGGAAAATAAGACGTCCATAGGGAATTTAAATGTCCGCATAATAGAAATTGCTGCCTATTCATGCATAAAATGAATGATTAAGTTGTTAACAGGTAAATCAAATGTCGTATAGGTAATTCAAATGTCAGTTGTCACAAACTTGTCGATTGAAGTAGACACTCAGTTGAAAGTGGTTGAAAAAGATGCCTTACGCAAAGATTTCAGCGGAAAATAAACAGCGCTTGTTCGATGCTTTACTGGCGGATCTAAGATTCACTAAAAGTGGGAAGGGGGGGGGGGGGGGGGGATTCGGCCGAGTTTTCATGTGATGGCTAAAAATGAATTTAAACAAAATGTCATCAGCATAAATAAAGGGTGGTTGTGGTCGAATTTTCGTGTGCTGACAAAAAAAAAGGATCACAGCAAAAATAGGGGCGCCCGAGTTTTTATTTGTGTCATGACGAAAAAAAAGGTCGTCATCACAAAAAGGGGGGGGGGGGGGGGGCGGCCGATTCAGCCCCCCCCCCCCGATCCGCCATTGGACTTAAGTCTCTCGTAAGTATGTGGAATTACGAGAGACTTTCCTTGAGAAATTGTCCCGAGGTCTGCTTTCTATTTTGTGCGTTTTTTTATTTCGCTTAAATAATGTATGATTAATAAAGCATATTGTTTTAAACTGTGGACAGTTGATATCACTATGTGACATTTGTTTTCCCTATTCGGATAGAAGGCTCTCTACACGGACATTTGGTTCACTATATGGATATTTGGTTTCCCTTATCGGACTTCAAAAATGCAAATATGGACACTTCGTACCTACATGGAAATTTTAAATCCCTATATGGATCTCCACAATCAAATGTGGACATTTAAAAATATACATGGACATTTAAATTACCTATGTGACACTTTCCTTCACTCGACGGACATTTGACCTGGAAAACCTATATATACTATTTCTTAAATTATTATTATCAATATTTCTTAAATCATTATTATAAATATTTCTTAAATTATTATTATAAATATTTCTTAAATTATTATTATTATTATTATTATTATAATTTCCCGGTGATCGTGCAGATGGCTTGCGACATCTCAGATGCAGCCGACAGACGGCCGCCGCGCCCTGCCGTGCTTCGACGAACCCGACCTCAAGGCCATCTTCTACGTCACCATCGAACACCGCAACTACATGACGGCCCTCGGCAACGGCATCGAGGAGACGATGACGGTGAACGGCAACTGGACGACGACCACGTACAAGGCCACGCCCAGGATGTCCACCTACCTGCTCGCCTTCGTCGTCGGAGAGTTCGACTACACGGAGGCTTACACCCAGTATGGCGTCAGAGTGAGTATACGTTAACACTTATGGTGTTTGGTACGGGAATTAACACCACTGATAACGTTTACAAAAGAGTATAAAGCTATTATCATAATTATATAACGTGTTAGAAAAAATGGTTTACTAAGCTACTTGCTAGGCTAAAATATTACTTGTGTCATCTTCAAATCACACTTTAGACCTTTACGTTCACTGTTACTAATGTCAGAGTAATGTACTTATAGGTCTTAGTATAAGGAAAATAACTTTAACGATATCATTGTTTAATGTCCCAGTTAATTCAGTGCCAGATACTGTATAGTCGAACGTGACGTCAGAGGAGGAATGACGATAACGCCAACGGAGTCAACTCTAACATAAAATGTAAAATAACATCTACCTAAAAGTGGGGTCTTATATAAATGTATAAAGACGAATGAGCCAGAGCTGATACTTCATGCATCTCATTTTTTATTCCATGTTGATTTTGAAAATGCATGGCCTTTCATACAAGTGTGATGTTAAAAAGAGCCTTCTAATTGACTTCAACAATTCCCTACAAAATAGCGGAGTTTGACACCCTCTCACCCCTGGCTCACACGTGGTTCCGCGTGGTTCCACATGGTTCTGCATGGTTCCAAACCCATGGCGCTGCCCTGATCGTTTTCCAAACTTGATGACGTAGTCACTTGAGATGGATCTAGTAACTTTGTTGACATGACATGTGCAAAAACTGACGAAATGTTGATGAAATTTGTATTCCTGTGATCCGATATGTTCACTCAGTAAAGTGTGAACATGTCGTATTAAATGGATGCTATACACGAATCCGGCGAGAATATTTACCGTAGAGGGCAGCACACTAGTCACCATTACTGCCGTGTACCAAAGCAATGCACACGCTAGCAACTAGTCAGGTGGCCCTCAGGTGGCTCAGTGAAATTATCGTTACCGGCCGGACAAAAGCGCCATTTTTGGTACACAGCTTCCTTTTGACCTACTAAACAACATTAGACGGGTAGCCCAAGCCAAAAATTGCGTTTAGGGGCGTTGGGGGCGGGGGCGCTGTACCGGAGCCCCCAATTGATATTTAATGTAAAATCACAGTAATTATTCTTCATTCAATTACATTTGAAGTTCTAAAATGAAATACTAAACCTAGTAAACAATATTAGAGGGGTAGCCCAAGCCAAAAATTGCGTTTAGGGGCATTGGGGGCGGGGGCGCTGTACCGGAGCCCCCAAATGATATTTAATGTAAAATCACAGTAATTATTCTTCATTCAATTACATTTGATGATCTAAAATTAAATTTGTAAAGGTTTTGAAGTAACTTGATCAAAACCAGTGACTTTTTTTTTTTGGGGGGGGGAGAGGGGCGTTTTTTTTTTTGGGGGGGGGGCTTTTTTTTTTTTTTTTTTTTTTTTTTTTTTGCCCGGTTAGATTAATTGTGTATGTTAAAGATGTAAAATCATAATAGTAAATGACCCCAGATTAGAAGTAGTGGGGTGGATGTTTATGTATGGGAGCGGGGGGGGGGGGGGGGGGGTGGGGCACGTCCAGTATAATTTATGGGGAGCACACTATATATTTTTTAAATACACATTTTAAATTATGTTTGTGCGCACTTTGCTCTGTATTGTTGTTATACATTCCATGTCATTAAATGACAGGGGCCATTTTTGGCACGGGGCTTCCTTAGGACACACTAAATGATATCAGGGTGGAAGCCCTATGCAAATATTGGGAATAAGCCTGTGGGGGCCGGGGGCGTTGAGATGACGCCCCCAAATGTGGTAATCAATGTTCTATTCAAGGTTATTTGATCTGATTGTAATTCACAATGGAAACTAAGTTTGATGAACAATGAAATTTGTAAAGGTTTTGAAATAACTTGATCAAAACCAGTGACTTTTTTTTTTTTTATTGAGGGGGGGGGGGGGGGGCGGCTTTTTATTTTATTTTTTTGCCCGGTTAGATTACTTTGTAAAATCATAACAGTAAATGCCCCCAGATTAGAAGTAGTGGGGTGAACAAACTCTTATTTTGTGTGTTTTTTTACGGGGGGGGGGGGGGGGGAGTGGCACATCAAGTATCATTTAAGGGGGCACACTACATATTTATCTTTAAATGATGTATGAGCACACTATTTTGTTCCAGTTATACAATTATTGGGGGCACACCCCAACCCCTATGCCACTCAGTGACAGCGGCCGGGACCTTCAGCAGGAGATGGGGCGCTGAGGTACCCCAGAAACAATGACACCATTAGGGAAAAGTCCTTCAAAATACAGAAATGTTATTTATAGTGTATATACCAGTCAATTATTTGCATGTCCCCAATCAGTCCCGACCACTCTACACTGCCTATGTATAATCCCTAGTATACAACAGCGTCAATATGTAGGGGTTGGGGTGTATAGGAAGCAATCAGGGGTGCCATGAGGTGCCAAAAATGTGGCTACATACTATACATACAATACATATTGCTAATATGCATGCATACATGTTCATAAATATTGAAAGTTGGTTAGATAATAGTGCGCTGTACAGTAATTACATTTTCTTCTCGTCACATACTGCCTTAAATAAAACAATCATTTAAACGTAATACAAATAAGACTGTCTGATGTTGTATGCTGGTAACACCCTTTTCAACAGTCTGATTGAAAATATTGTCTTATCCACCAATGCATGATATTGTTCATCTTTGAAGAGGTACCTCTATTTTGCACACTTGCACTTGCATAGTCAAGATTTCCTTTTCTACATCTGCAGGTGGAACAGTCTCCTCTACAGGAGCATTTGATCAGCTCTTGGCAGGCTTTTGAGACCTCTGGAATCGTCCCCCATAATGGCACCCATGTCCCTGATTCTTTTGTTAATTCATAGTCCCGTGGAGATGATATATGCTGCTCAGACTCGCTGCTTGATGTCCAGATTCCTGCTTGAAACACCACACGTTCGATGTGCTGGAGCAGTGCATTCTGCATAGGTGGCAGTTTTCAATCGTCCGATTTTCTTGACAGGAGAGACGTCTCCTTGCCTCATTGACTGAGCTTAGTGGACTTGAGTTGTCGTATATGCCAACGGTCAGTTGTTCAAGCACCTGGAATGACTCAGAGTCAACGTTGCCTTCTTGCCTTTGCCATGAAATGCTGATGTCGTGTCGCAACCCGGAATATGAATGTAACACTGGAAGGGCCTGTGACCTTGACTCCCCTAGACTATCACAGATGGCATCTCTGATCCGGAGAACATCCGTCGTCTCAGAGCAGCAGGTTTTCCAGGAGTGCAATAGCGCCACCTGCACGTTTCACAATGTTGTTCTCTTGCTCATGAGCCTGGTTGAATGGGATCGAAGAAAACTTGTTTGACATTTTGGAGAGAACCCAACTTAAGTGCTGCTCAAATTCCTTCTCTGATTCCTCTCTCTGATGTGGAATAGTTTGCATGGTCCAATGCGAAGAACAATGGGGTCAGCTCTTCTAGGACCTCCACATACAGTGGAAAGTTCATATTTCATGATCTGGTCCCAGAACATGAAAGTAGGGCTCTTCCTCAGCATGTCATCTCTCCACACCGTGGCTGATTGTTCATCATTGGGGCATGTGCTGAGCATAAACGCCTCCTGCTGCAAATTATGCAAAGTCAAGAGAGAGACTTGATGAGCATGCCGGGTTCGAGTAAGGTGAGTCGCTTTCAGGAAAGAGTCTGCTGTGCCAACATATGCTACCTGCGCCTCTGTTAATGCTGTTGTCCAGCCGGAACTCTCGAGAAGATCACCAAGGGTACACCACAGGGCCATTCATGTGTGTAAGCTTACCACCTATCAAAACATGCACATTCTCACCATGTGTGTCAGGCCATTTCCATTGTACAAACTTTGCAAGAGCACAAAGTGGTTGGTCAAATGTAGTGACTGGGATTTGTCCTGGATTTAGATACTCCACAGCTTCTCTCTGGACATCCATCGCATGCATGATCATGGCTGGCGTCGCAGATATGTCATGGAACAGGGGTAGAAGTGCACATCTAGCTGATGGGTATTTTATTGCAGGTTGCTTTGAGGCGTCATATGCATCCCATGAGATAGCATCTTCACTATTCAGCTTCTCCTTCTCAATAAGAGGGAGCGCCTGATCAATCCACTTGTAATCTAGGCAGCTCTCAACTGGATAAGTGTCGCGCTCTGGTACGACAACATGGAGTGAAGTTAAGTTTAGTTGGACTCAACCATCCACCACAACACTCGTTCAACTATTAATGGTGGCTTGACACCAGCCAATTCATTATACACACACACCATACTTTGACCCCTCAGAGCTAGGTATTGTCATGATTCTTTTGTTCTTACATCCAATTGATTATGCGATTATTCTTATAGTGTCATTCATTGAGATGGCAACATGGTAATCCAAATACTTACCTGATTTATACACCAATGTGGGGTACAGCCTAGCCCCCCCCCCTGCCAGCCACCATGACGGAAGTACTCCCGGCACTGGTAATTGGATAAGCTATTTTGTTATTCATGCACATAAGTTGTATTGTCTTTCAAAAATCAACTGTATTAATGCATTGAAATTAAACAAAAATCTCCCTGCCCCTCCCACCCTCACATATAGACCCCACCCCCCACAAGTTCCAGAACAAGTCAGACACTTATTACGTTCACTAAAATCAATATAAACTTTGTTCCATCGTGAAATACAATCAGATCAAATAACCTTGATTTGTACATTGATTACAACATTTGGGGGCGTCATCTCAACGCCCCCGGCCCCACAGGCTTATTCCCAATATTTGCATAGGGCTTCCACCCTGATATCATTTAGTGTGTCATAAGGAAGCCCCGTGACAAAAATGGCCCCTGTCATTTAATGACATGGAATGTATAACAACAATACAGAGCAAAGTGCGCACAAACATAATTTACCTCGTTACAAAATATATAGTGTGCTCCCCATAAATTATACTTGACGTGCCCCCGCTGCCATACATAAACATCCACCCCACTACTTCTAATCTGGGGTCATTTACTATTATGATTTGACATCTTTAACATACAAAATTAATCTAACCGGGCAAAAAAAAAAAAAAGCCCCCCCCACCAAAAAAAAAAAACGCCCCTCTCCCCCTCCCCCCCCCCCCCAAAAAAAAAAGAAGTCACTGGTTTTGATCAAGTTATTTCAAAACCTTTACAAATTTCATTTTAGATCATCAAATGTAATTGAATGAAGAATAATTATTGTGATTTTACATTAAATATCAATTGGGGGCTCCGGTACAGCGCCCCCGCCCCCAACGCCCCTAAAGGCAATTTTTGGCTTGGGCTACCCCTCTAATATTGTTTAGTAGGTTTAGTATTTCATTTTAGATCATCAAATGTAATTGAATGAAGAATAATTACTGTGATTTTACATTAAATATCAATTGGGGGCTCCGGTACAGCGCCCCCGCCCCCAACGCCCCTAAACGTAATTTTTGGCTTGGGCTACCCCTCTAATATTGTTTAGTAGGCGAAAGGAAGCTGTGTGCCAAAAATTGCGCTTTTGTCCGGCTGGTAACGATAATCAAGAAACCTGACTGGTCAGCTGATGTTTACATAACTCTCCGCGAGCGCGGGTACACGGCGGTGGTACACGGCAGTAATGGCGCCGCCGCTATCATGGCTAGAGGGCGCCGCCACAAAATTCTAAGCAAATTCTTCGATTTTGACAACGTTACTAGATCCTTTTAACACGTATATATATGTGTGCTTGTCCCTATTTCAGTTCCGCGTTTGGTCCCGTCCAGAGGCGGTCAACACCACGACATATGCTCTCGGTGTCGGAGCCGACATCACCGACTACTTCCAGGACTACTTCAACATCGAGTTCCCCCTCGAGAAGCAAGGTATACAGTCAAACATGTCTTAGCGACCACCTGTCTATAGCAGCCAACATGCCTATATTAGCCACCGACCAAACAGGGTCCCCTGCTAAAAAAAACCCCACAATGTTATGGAACCTATCTGTACAATAGTAATGTAGTCACCTGTTCAAATGCAGTGTCCACTTGTATTGTATGTATGCAAGACAATAAGAGAACGTTATTTATCAATTATTAATTAAGATCGGCTAAATAGTCCAGACTTTCACCATCTCGCTATTGTTTCCATTGTTTTGTGTCTACGCCTCCGTCTTCCTCCCTCGTCCACATTATGGTTGTGTACATGTGCCGTTATAGTATAAATCCAGTCTACATGTAGTAACTGTCCCTTTTTACCCTGATAAAGGTCCTGCTAGGATCGACAGCTAGGCTCCTAATGACTCTCATATTAATTAGTAATGTATTATTGATTAATGCCATCTTTTTTTCGTCATCAGACATGATAGCTGTCCCCGACTTCTCGGCGGGTGCGATGGAGAACTGGGGTCTCATCATCTACCGGGAGACCGCCCTCCTCTACGACCCCCTCGTCAACTCGGCCAGCAACAAGCAGCGCGTTGCCGTGGTCGTGTCGCACGAACTCGCACATCAGGTATTAACCATGTCGTAGTCAGAAATAACCACATCTTAAAGGGATTTAGTAACTTGTGTTGACATGTGCAGAAAATGATGAATGGTTGGTATAATGTGTAGTTTTGTGATACGATATGACCTCTGAGTATTGTGTGAAAATGTTATATGGCCGAGTAATGAGCGAAAATGCACAATGGTATTTACTTATTCACTGCACTTATTTTGTACACAGTTATAATTATCCACTAGATAATTATAAATCTGAACATTTCAATCAGACATATCTTTATTACGGAAGAGAAATTCGGAAAACTAAAAGCTATATACATAACAAACAATGTAATTTGTCCATTTACCCTCAACATGAATAGTGGTTTGGTAATCTTGTGACCCCGGACTGGTGGGACGATCTCTGGCTGAACGAGGGGTTCGCTAGCTACGTCGAGTACCTGGGCGTCGACGAGGTGGAGAAGGACTGGGGAATGGTAAGCTATCTATTCAATTATGAACTTTAATAATGCCACGTGTCACGGAGGGGCGATCACGAATACGTTTCAGTATTTTCGAGTGATAACTATAGAATCGGGTGAACTCGAACAGGGCCCAACTATACATTATTCTCGCGCAAACTTCTCGCGTTTCCCGTTCACTCAAATAATAGTTACGCGAAGTACCAGAATATTGGCGTGGACAAAAATCCGCGAGCACCGCTGTATATATCTAGATTACATGAATATTATTTGAAATTTGAGATTAGTGATGATGATAATGATGATCCACAGCGCTTTCATGGCGGCGCCATTTATATGTTTCAAACATGCACAAGCGTCCATCACACCTCCAATAGTTATGGACTGCATAATTTGATTGAAAAGGTATGTTTGAAAGGTTTTTTTTTTTATTGAAGGATCTCTGCGTTGCGAAAATAGAAGGGAGGGTGTTTTAGTGGTATAGAGATTGGTATGTAATCGTCCTTTTATGCGTCTCTGAATAGGGCACCTAGATAATGTACAGCTAAATACTGCTATACTGTTAATATTATGATTATTATGATTATTATGATTATTATTATTATTGTTATTATTGTTATTAGTTTTATTATTATTATTATTATAAATATTATTATTATTATTATTATTATTATTATTATTATTATTATTATTATTATTATTATTACTATTTCTATTACTATTACTATTACTATTACTATTACTATTACTATTACTATTATTATTATTATAATCATAAATCAATATCATTATTACTATCATCATTATTGTAGTGTATATATTAATGTATCCACAGAGGGAACAGTTTGTTGTCGAGGATCTCCAGGAAGTGTTTGAGCTTGATGCTCTTGGTACGTCACATCCGGTCCGCGTCCCCGTCAATAGCCCGGATGAAATAAACGAGATATTCGACTCCATCTCTTACAGCAAGGTAATGCTATAGTTTTAAACATGCTTCAGAATGACCCCTTTTTGCAATCAAGTGAATGAATTGCGAAACCATGATATACGCTCAGAATCGTTCGAAATGGCTGACATGAATGAAAGGTCCATCTATAAATGTTGCCGGTGTTGACTTTAATTGTCATTTTGCATGTATTTAAAAAATATTTGTATACAATGTCCACATTCGTGAAATATATGTAAGTGCACTTTTCAGCTATAGTTTCTTCAACATTACATTTAAATTGACTTCGATATCTCTATTGAACGTCTGTTTTAGATCTTTTTTAAATACATTAAAAATAATGTAAGAAAAAA
The DNA here is from genome assembly GCA_037951105.1 of Echinarachnius parma. Taxonomy (NCBI): domain Eukaryota; kingdom Metazoa; phylum Echinodermata; class Echinoidea; order Clypeasteroida; family Echinarachniidae; genus Echinarachnius; species Echinarachnius parma. The sequence continues at coordinate 55,009 of JBAMJV010005817.1, forward strand.
AAATTAATTGAATTTTCAGGGTCAGAGACGTGTAGTAGTACAGTAGTCTCCCCTTAATGGGGTAACATTAAAAGGGGTACTCCTGGGAAACGCGTAGGATTTGACAAAACATTTCTTATGTTTTTTCAGGAAATTTACACCACTTAAAGGGGTACACCTGTTAAATGGGTTAAATATCCCTTGCAAAACACAACCCCAGAGCGGAGAGTACTGTATTTATATAATCTTATTTCTGTGGTGTAGCGAAAATGAAAAGTGATATTCACTACCTCATTGCACTGACTGTGTACACAGTTATATTTATCCAGTAGATAATTAAAAATCTGAATACTTCAATCATGTATATCTTTATAACGAAAGAGAAATTTGGAACCGAAATCTGTTCCACGCTTTTATGGATACAATTAGGTATTTAAGAACTGCAAGAGTTCCAAGTAAGTTTACAAGATTTCAACTATGTTAATATCTAATGAATATCTTTAAATGCCCATTCATTTTATTTGCAGGGTGCTTCAATCATCCGCATGTGTAACAACTTCCTCGGTGAAGAAGTATTCGTGAGTGGCCTCACATACTACCTGAATAACCACAAGGAAGGCAATGCCAACTCTGATGATCTCTGGTTCGCACTTTCTCAGGTAATCGATATATATATATATACGTATAGAGAATCTGAACTATTGATAAATAATCGATATACCGATAAGATAATTATATCAATAGATACACTCCATGTTGTTTATGAGTGGTTACAATAAACAAACTACCTTAACGTGCACAAGGAAGATAATGCCAACTCTGACGATCTCTGGTTACAACTTACTCAGGTGATCGATGTATAAATCTGAACGTATTGATACATAATCGATACACCAATCAGATAATATATCAATAAATAAAATCCATATTTTGTTATGAGGGGGTTACACCTACTACCTCAATGTCTTCAGTAAAGGCAATGCTAACTGATGATATGCTGGTTCGCACTTACTTTATAGGTAATCGATACACACCAGTCAGATATATAAATAGATAACCCAATGGGTGGAATTCACAAAGGAGGTTTGTAGGAGGTTTGTACAAACCATGGTTTGACCATGGTCTACATCTATGGAATGCCATTTGTAAACTGATGGAGAAATAATGTAAACTCATTATACTTGTTAACAAGGTTGATTTACAATTTACTTGTACAGTGTATCATACGAGCAGCATTCCATAGATGTAGACCATGGTTAAACCATGGTTTGTACAAACCTCCTACAAACCTCCTTTGTGAATTCCACCCTATGTTGTGGAAGAGTAGTCTCAAGACCGTCCACAAGGAATCCACTGGAAATGAGTAATAATGATCTATGATGTGACACTATTCATTTTGGAGATTTCTACCGAATGTTTCAACTTACCCCACTTTTTATCACGTCAGACCTTTCTTACCATGATTTGTAAACATAAAATATCGTTTTCCTTTGAAAAATGAAACATACATGATCCAACCATTGTACAACGTTAACACGAATGCCAGGTAAAGACAAACATTAACTTAATAACTTCAACCCGTAGGTCATCTTTCACAGAGTATGTGACCAATACAAATTTCTTTTCGTTCTTTATTATACATCGTTGTCAGGCTGACGTCGGCAAGGGTGACAATGATGTGAAGCAGATTATGGACACGTGGACGCTGCAGATGGGTTACCCCGTGGTCGACCTCCACCGCATGAACGCGACGATGGTCAACGCCTCCCAAGAACACTTCCTCGTCAACCCGTCGGCTGGGGTGGAAGATGAACGATACGGAAACTTGGGGTAATATTATCATTATTATCGTCATCATCATCATCATTACCCTCGTCGTCGTCGTAATCATAATAATTATCATCTTCATAATCAGTAGCAGCAGCAGCATCATAACCATTAACATTATTATCATCTTCATCATCATCATCAACATCGTCATCACCATAATCATCATCATCTCCATTTTTATCATCATCATCATCGTCATCACTATCATTATAATTGATAATATTGTTGATAATTGTGTAATTTTTATGATTATTATTGTTAGCATCGCCACTTTATAATCATTAGCATCATCATTATCATCATCATCATCACCATCATCACTTCTATCATCACCATAATCATCTTATATTGTTATTATTGTTGTTAATTGTGTAATTGTAATGATTACCGTGATGGCTTTTATCAATATTATTCTACGTACACATACGACTACTGATACTTAATTTCCAAATTTACACATTTTTGCAATTTGCCATCCGAAAATGTTACAAAGTAGGTTTTAAAGATATATTGTAAATCAATTATCTTCCAACAGATACCTGTGGTACGTCTACTTGACTATGACACACAACAACGACCAATCCAGTATGGCTGCTCCCTATTCAGTTTGGCTGGAGAAAACACCTTGGGGTAAGTGAAACGATGATAGCAAAAAGATGATCCACTATACTTTGTCAAATCCAACGAAAATCACTCGTTGCTCTCACTGTATATTGCACCGTGTTGATCGGCCTGAGGTATCTGAGGAATAAAATGGGTTTTGATTTTCCAAATGTCTCCACAATTATGAACATATTTATGATTTATTCCGAAGCGTTCCTGCCGATGTTTAGTCCACATGAATGGGAAGTATAGGTAATACAATCTAATATTAATTATCACTCATCTTTAAGAAGAATCTTACAATGATATTGGTATATGAATGAAACACTCAAATATCTCTTTTTGAAGAAAAAAAATCTTAAGAAGTTAATGGATCACTATATAACTTCATAAGATTTTTTTCTCAAAAAGAGATAATTATTATATATTATTGTTGTTCTGCATTTTTTTAAATAATCTCTGTTGTTTCTTTAAACCAATTTTCTTAGTCCAGGCAGTCCAGTAGTCAATACATAATGTAATCAAATATGTTCACTTCAAAATTCAAACAGTATGTCACTACATCGTATTGGGACAGGAATCAATTGTAGTTTATGGGAACTTTAAAAAAAGCTATACGACCGAGTTAGGAGGAAAAGGTACGACAAATCGGCTCATTATACTTCTGTTTTTCATTACCATCCAATAAATTGTATTTATAATATCTCAGCGATGGTGAAGCTCTCGTATACGATAGCGGACAGAGACTGTTACCTGGCAAATCTGCAACAGTACGGATTCTACCGAGTCAACTACGCTGACGGGAGCTGGACCAAGCAAAGACACATCTTCTAATATAATTGATCATATTTAATCATATATTAATCAAAGACCTCTGCTTCTAATTGTATTTATATCTCAGCGATGGTGGCGCTCCCGCCCATGATAGCGGCAGGAGACTGGTACCTGGCGAACCTCCAACAGTACGGATTCTACCGAGTAAACTATGACGCCGAAAACTGGGCCAGACTTAGCACACAACTTGTGACAAATCACACGGTGCGTATACAAACTAGCGGTCGGGGTATATTATACTCAGCAAAGGAAATATCGCAAAAGAAAAAAATTATCGCTACTCTCATTTTGAAAGAGCACTACAAAAATGATATTATAACTTTTCGGACTGAATTGAATAGTTTTCTTGTTTACCTTTTGTATAATATATTGTTATTGTTAATTTCAACCGTATTTTATACTATTTTAAAACCTTCAGTGCCGAGAGTAGGGATTAGAACACAAACTATGGTATAAAGCAAAATAGAGTTAGAATTAAAACGTAATAGTTGAAGAATTAGTACATTTATACAAATGTAAATGAAATGATTGAACAGTAAAATACAATTCGGAATCTCGTTTTCTGTTTTGGGCTGATCAACCTTGACTGATCGGAGCTCCAAAGACCCGGTCCAAAGAAAACAAACCGTAAATATATCATGTTAAGATATTCATTCTTTGAATCATATTTGAATTATCATTTAATTTAAATTAAATCTTGTCAAAATAGTTGATTGATTGTCAACTGTAAATTTTCTATTTTCGCTTTTTGGGGGAGGTGTGTGTTTGTTTCTTAATTATTCCGTCTCTGTTCCGGGTATCACTACTTATCTGAAGCCTTTGTTTTCCTGTGTGATTTGCTAGTTGCATTTTCATTTTTGTCAATGTTATTTGATATTTTTGTGCTATAGGTTTTCCCGTCCATTTGGAAACTTTTGTCATTCAATTTTTTAAAATAAAATTGTACTTCATTTTCGTCCCGATAAGCCTAATGTGTGCCAATGCCAATTTCCCAAAAAGTCCACTCAACTTAGTTGTTTACTAAAAATGTTCGTCAATTACAATTCAAGTTCGTCGGTCACAGTAGCTGAACACATCTGTGACCGACGAATTTGGATTCTATATGGATGATAATGTGTGACAAATGACTAGATTGGGTGGACTTAATGTGAAATTTGTCGACCAAAGACGAAATTGAAGTACACATTTATAAAATTGAGTTAAAACAAAATTGAAAATGGACGGGAAACTTAACTAAACATGAATATGAATGCAATAAATATAATGATAATATGTGCTTCAGGTTATACCAAATGAGAATCGCGCAGCGCTCATCAACGATGCTTTCAGTTTGGCCAGGGTGGGGCGAGTTCCGTACCCCATCGCACTGAACCTCACCCTCTACCTCGACGAAGAACTCGACTACGTGCCCTGGGAAGCTACACTCGGTGTCATCTCCTACATCGCAGACATGTTCAGCCGCTACTCGGGATATGGGCCGCTTGAGGTTAGCTATTACATGCCGTTTTTAAATAAAGATAGTGTCCTTCCTTTTCAAGCATCTTCAAATTTAGTTAAACAATCCACAAACCCCAAGGATACTATGTACATCCATTTGGTGAAATTTTAAAGTTCACAGTGATACATGTTTGAATTAACTGAATGAAACAAAACAAAGAAGTATACACATGATGAATAATGGTGAAATTGATACATACATTTAATGTAGATTATTTTAACAATTATTGAAATAAAAATTTTTGAAATGAATGAAGGTATATTCCTTATAAAAATCACTGTTATTCACATGTATAATGTAAACTTATGCTTATGAGGAATACAATAGCACAGAAGTATGTGAAACTTCGATATGGATAAATACAAATGGAGACAAAAATGCAAGAATGATATACCAAAAAGTAATATTCATATTATCAAACCAATTTGAAGGCTTAATGTGCAAAATAGGGTGCCTATAGGTATACACGAATGTGAATGTTGATTGAGGTACAAATTTATTGCTCTTCATTACCTGCGCGAAATTGAAAGACGATTGTGCAGTGTTAATTTTAACGATAAAAAACAAATTTGAATAAACGGGAGTACAAACTAAAATGCCTATTATCGAATTTGAATGCTAAAATGATAGCGAAAAGCACTTGAAGAAAAAACGCTCTTATTTGAATGATCGAATCGTCAGTTTGGCTGCTGCATGTTGTGACGAATTTAAGCGGGAAAATCTGTACCTGTCTGTCGACTAGTAAAGATTTTTAAAAAGTAAAAAATTAGAGTAATTTTGGCAATCCTCGGTCACTAAGACACTAGTCGATGAGTTTCCTTCTTTTGTCATAATGATGTAATCGATTTTCTTCTCTTAGAAATAATATAGATACAAAATGTTCGTGTTTACACTTTTTGTTTGACTAAGGTTGACTTTTATAATTGTATTGATACTCCTTTTGCATGGAAGAGTGTTCTTTTAGTCTTCATGGTTTTGTTACATGATACTACACACTGAAGAGGACGAATTAGACCCTTGAATAGTTGGTGATTTAAGAAGAATTATAGTTGGAGAAAATGCATTGTCGCCGTTCTTGTTTTTATTGTTACAACATTTATGTACAGTAAGTAGGCTTATAAAACGCAGCTTCTTTTCAATTTCTTTCCAATACTTCTCCAATGTAGAGGTACATGCGGAACCAGATCTCTAATCTTTACGACACGCTTGGCTGGACCGACAGTCCCGAGGTAGATCCCCATCTAGAACAGTGAGTACTAATGAAAATGATGACAATAAAACTAATAACAATAATACAAAATTTAAAAAATACGCTTATAAACCAATGTTTGAGTTACAATCATAACGATATCAATATGAATATGAAACAAATGAAGGAACTGCCACGCAAGGAGCAACACAGGCTTGTCTGTTTAGTACCATCATTTAAAATAGATGTTCAACACTGCTCAAGTTGCAATTAAGGGTTGTGTAATTCACAAACAGTGCAATTAATCACCCGAACTTATATGGCCTTGTGTTCCGTAGGCGTAAGCGCCAAACGTTTACGAATGTGTCCATCCTAGCCCAGCACAGTCTGAGCCGACTCGCCCCGATCCGATTGTTTTTTTTTTGTCGGGTTTATTCTGTGTGCGTTGCCCCACGACTCAAGCTTTGCCAGTCGGGAGCCTGTGGGAAGTCAGTCGAGGCCGATTTAACACGTTGAATTGGATCCGACTGAGCAAAACCGACTCTAGCGTGACATAAAACCAGTCGGATCGGATCGAGTCGGCTCTTTTTGTGGGTTGGATCCCCAGATATGATGTTGTGGTTGTTACAATAAGTAGGTTTTTATGAGAAATTTAAAGCTATTGATCAAGGAGATGTTGTTCTTGTATCTATTGTATTTTGCCATTTTGTCTGCACCAATTTGGTCTACTCCCATTTCATTTACTAGGAAATCGGAATCCAGTGACTTGGGATTATGGTTAGGGTTGAGGGTTAAGTTACCCAACTACTTTCACATTGTATGCAGTATAGTTTCCAGATCATTATAGACGGTAACGAGGCAATTTAATATATACATTTCACTTGATTGTGTTTTCTTATCAAGGTACAATCGCATTAACGCTATTGGTACAGCATGTAGGTACCGCGATCAGGATTGCTTAGACAAGGCCGCAGCGTTGTATGCTGATTACATAAGGAATGTCTCATTGAACGTGAACGACCGTCCTGATTTTGAAGTCAACCCGTGAGTAGTATCTTCTTCTTTTTCTTCTTCTTCTTCTTCTTCTTCTTCTTCTTCTTCTTCTTCTTCTTCTTCTTCTTCTTCTTCTTCTTCTTCTTCTTCTTCTTCTTCTTCTTCTTCTTCTTCTTCTTCTTCTTCTTCTTCTTCTTCTTCTTCTTCTTCTTCTTCTTCTTCTTCTTCTTCTTCTTCTTCTTCTTCTTCTTCTTCTTCTTCCTCTTCTTCTTCCTCTTCTTCTTCCTCTTCTTCTTCCTCTTCTTCTTCCTCTTCTTCTTCCTCTTCTTCTTCCTCTTCTTCTTCCTCTTCTCTCTTCTTCTTCTTCTTCTTCTTCTTCTTCTTCTTCTTCTTCTTCTTCTTCTTCTTCTTCTTCTTCTTCTTCTTCTTCTTCTTCTTCTTCTTCTTCTTCTTCTTCTTCTTCTTCTTCTTCTTCTTCTTCTTCTTCTTCTTGTATTATTATTATTGTTATATTGTTATTATTGTTATTATGATATTATAATTATTATTATTGACTGAAAATTATTATCATTATCATTATCATTATTTTATAATGATTGTATTATATTATTAGCATTATTATTACCATTACCATTATTGTTTAATGCAGTATCACCCCCAATCTGAAGACCACCGTGTATTGCTACGGGATCCAGGAGGGCGGCCAGGAGGAATGGGACTTTGGATGGGAAAGGTACCTGGCAGCAAGCGATGCTGCTGAACAGACCAAGTGGCTATATGCTCTCTCATGCTCACAGGCTCCATGGATCCTTAGCAGGTCAGTAGACAGTGGGTCATTGGTTCAAATCCCAATCTCAATAAGTATGTTAGCCTAGCATGGGATAGGCTAGGTACCAGGGAGCAAACGATGCATGCTGCCGAACTGACCAAGTTTGCTCTATGCTCTCTCATGCCCACAGGCCCGGTGGATCCTTAGCAGGTCAGTTAACAGTAGGTCATTGGTTCAAATCCCTATATCAATAGGTATGTAATGATATGATAGGTACATGGCTACATCGTGCCCGAGCAGACAAGTGGCTCTATGCTCTCTCATGCTCACAGGCCCCGTGGATCCTTAGCAGGTCAGTAGAGAGTGGGTCATTGGTTCAGATCCCTCAGTAGGTATGTTACCCTAGCCTGGGATAGGATATGTACCTGGGAACAAGCGATACAGTCAAACAGACCAAGTAGCAGGTCAGTTAACAGTGAGTGGGTCATTGGATCAAATCCCTATGTTGATTACATCTCGGTTCTTTTCCTCGACTTGAAATGATTATCGACCCAGTAAGCATGCAGCTTTATTTGTAAGGTTCATGTAACACAATTAATAGCTTACTTAAACAGACTTTCTACAAATCTATATGCTAGTAATGGTTCTTCTTTGCCCCAAAAGCTATAAGTTTTAAATTTGAAGAGTAATATCGAACACGACTGTACTATAACAGAATGTTCCATCGGTAATTATATAATATATCTTATTCTCATTATCACGCCCATCAATGTTCTTTTCCTTTTCACCAGGTATTTGGAATACTCCCTCGATCCAGATCTGGTGAGGAAACAGGACTCATCTTACGTCATCAGATACGTGTCAGGGAATTACGTGGGGCGGTCTATCGCCTGGGATTTCCTCAGGAACGAGTGGGACACAATCTTCGAATAGTAAGTGTTTCTGTTGGGAAAAACAACGAGTTGAAGTCCTTGCGTGCCAAATTGGCACATTTATAGGCGGTGCCGATCTCCGATCAATATGCCCTTGACCACACGTCTATACTGTACGTATAGTGGAAGCTACATAATGGGGGCAGGTCCTCGGGTTACTCCAGTATGTTTAACGTTCCGTTCTCCATTCCATAATTATGAGCGCATGGCTAGACTATGTAGAAGGTACCAATTTGTAAAGTATTTTGTATTTTGGTATGACCCATAAGTGCCTCTTGGGTAAATTATGCTTTTTGCTAATGTGCTTCAATCATACTCATCCTAAAGTTGATAAGAAAACTATTGCCCCCCCCCCCCTTAAATAATAATAATAATAATGGTGGCTACTTATATAGCGCACGTTCCGTCTTTCGACGCTCGCGGCGCATCACTATTATTACCCCGGTCATCGGATACATACTGCACTCAATCCAGCACACAAAGTGCACATTGTCCACTCCCTGGGGAGCATTCCAGCTAGGCAACCTCGTAGGTGCACACAGTGCTAAGTAACTCCTTTCCATCCTTCCGGGTACCCATTTATACACCTTCATGTAAAGCGCTGAATGGCACACCCACTGTTGTGTAGAACGTATATATATACAACAACTCGAGAAAAAATAAACAATTAATAACAAATCCGTATCAGGACTACCCCAGTCTTTCCAAAGATTCACTAAGAAAGAATAATTCAAGGGCCCCTTTCCACGGACGAATTATTATCATGCCATTATCACAAACGATAAGCGTAATATGGGTCTGTCCTAATGGTGCACCGGGTAAAGAAAACGCACGCAGAATATGCGTGTGGTATTTATATTTATAGCAACTTAATGAAAAGCCGTTTATATCATCCTGTTAGTTGTATAACTGTCTTGACTTTATATAAATGAGTGTAAGGATTATGAAACGTATGATTATGCATGTGATTGTGATTAATTGCAAATGTATAAAATGTATTGTACATTATATTTCATATTTCATATGTATATATATATTTATTCTTATTTAATTTGTTGCTGCTTGTTTTAATATTCCTGGCGTAATTGAGACATGTTCACGTCTGTTTTAATGTCACAAACATGTTGCCTAAAATGCATAACCCAGTATTTAAAATCATTGTTTATATGTTATGTTAGTATACTTGTAACGCTACTCTTAGTAATTGTCATGTCAATTTGATGTTGCATTCGTTATCCGGAGAAAACATTTTAAAAGTTAGTTAGAAGCGCGCTTCGATAACAGAACCTTCGCGTTTTGCTGAGAGAGAGCGATTCTACTATCAGGGTTAGGGTTGTTAAATTTGTTTAGCACGAATTCAATTAGCGTCTGGAAATGTATTTTCGGTTATTAATATTTTACCTAATAAACATCAGTCTGAATCACGTTTCAAAATGCTGATTCTTAGATAGACAAGACCATATAAACACATCCTTTATCACGGCGATGGGTGCGTTCATATTATTTAGCCCTGGATTAGCATTTTGAAAAGTGTTTCAGGGTAATCTTTTCACTTGATAATCATTAGCTGAAACGAGTTTCTAACCGCAGATTTGGGTAAACGAACTTTACGCCATGAGAATGCCTGACTAGTTTTTATTTCCCCATATTCATCAACATCGATCTTCCTTTCTGCGAAATTTTTACAGCTACGGGGGCAGTTCCTTCACATTTAGCAACATCATCGGCACAGTTCCAGCTGATTTTAACACTGAGCTAGAACTTGAAGAGGTGAGTCAACTTCGAGGGTTTATTTTGTATTTTGTATTTTTTTTACCACATCTATGATAATATTAAGAATATTGTAAAGATTGTAAAGTTGCAATTAATTGCAAGTCTATATGAGAATATGCCCATTTGAACCAATCATATTTGCGAATTTAGTCACATGCTCTGACTTGCAATCAATCGCAACTTTACAATCGATTGCATCTCTTTATGCAGCGGGGCCATGATCATGTTTTTGGCTCCATGGTTTTGTTTTTATACATTGCATCTTAATATCCATTCAATTATGTTCGTCATTGAGATGATAATGCTTTCATACATAGGCTGATAGGCATAGATATTTGTTAAGACTTTGAAAACTTTCGGCAAAACAGTTTTGTGTGAAATTTTGCATTCACTCATCATCACCTATTGGAAATATCAGATCATAATACTATTTTTTACCAATTTCACTGTGCAAGTGGCAATGAAGTTACCAAATCCATTTGTATATATATAGTTTTTTGTTGCTTTATTGCCTGTACATGTATTCCACTTTAGGGACTTTAGTATATATGTTCTAACTTTACAATCGATTGCATCTCTTTATGCAACGGGGCCATTTCATGATCATGTTCATGCTCCATGATTTTTGTAAACATTGCATCTTTTTATCCGTTCATTTATGTTCGTCATTGTGAGGATAATGCTTTCATGCATAGGCATAGATATTTGTTATACCTCGACAACTTTCGTCAAAATAGTTTTGTTTGAAATGTTACATTTTACTCATCATCACCTATTGGAAATATCAGATCAAAATAATACTCTTTACCCATCCAACTGTGCATGTGGCAACGAAGTTACGGAATTACTTTATGATGCGATTCGAATGTCGTGAATACATTTATTTGCCGATTCTTCGAACACATCCATCACATATTTTTCTTTATTCTGTATTATTCAAACATTGATGAGTGGTTGATACACTGTATATTGTTGTTATCTGATATGTCCACTGGATGTTGTGTGAACATTTCAAGTTAAATGGCCGTTATATGGCCGAGTAATGAGCAAAGATGCATAGTGATATTCATTAACTCATTGCACTCACTTTGTACACGGTTTTTGTGGTCCAGTGGATAATTTAATATCTGAACACTTCAATCGTAAATATCTTTTTAACGAAAGGGAAATTTGAAAAATGAAACCTGCCCCATGCTTTTATTGTTAATACGAATACAACAAGGTATGGAACCGCTAGAATTCCAATTGGATTTTTGAGAATTTTGACAATGTTACTAAGTCCCTTTAACATGCTCTCCAACTCATTGCTATCTTCAACAGCTGATTGAGTTTGGCGAAGGGAGGACGTTCGGGTCAGCCCAGCGTACGTACCAGCAGTCCATCGAGGTCACACGCACAAACATCGCCTGGATGGAAAGCAACGCAGAGATTGTGGCTATGTGGCTGGAAAATGAGGCGCCACAAGGATAAATGCAACGCCAGAGCAAATTACACTCACATCAGATCTTTAAAACCCTTAGAATTACAAAACGTGACAATGAAAAGAAGAAAATTGGCAACTTTCCCATAAACTAACACAAACTATTTTTTACATTTAAAAAAAAATCCTACACCTTTGAACAAATTATGGTTTTCATACCAGACACGAGAAGGCGAGGAGTTGCCAATTTACACACCGAGATAGTGATTGGTTATGCCTAGAAATAACTTTCTGTTCATTTACATTTTCCATCTTTTAACCCTCCGTCTGTGGGTACATTCTGAACAAAGTAATACATGATTTTCTTCCAACATGCGTGAAACAACGCATAAAACCAGTGGCGTGCAAAATGAAAGAAGTCTCTATACTCTCAACAATCCTGCATGTTATACAATGTTGAATTAAAGCACTAAGCGACTAATTAATTTTTACATTGATTATTTGTTCCTGGTTATTAGTGTAATTATTGGTGGTGATGCTTTTTCTTCGCCGTGTCTTCGATCGATTGTGAAAGCGTAACGCAAGTTACGTGTATCAAGGGTGTGTACGTGTGGCTAGAATGTTTGTTTTGTATAGATATTCTTACTTCTGTGTGTGTGTGTGTGTATGTATCTATGTATGTATGTATGTGTGTATGGGTATCTGTATGAATGTTTGTATGACGTGTTAAGAACACGCATTCCATAATAATCACACAACCGTTGCGGTTATTGTAGATTGAAGGAAAACATACATTTGTTTAAATACAAATATTATCAACAACGGATGCTTTCCTAGTACTTATGCAGGCTTATTTCAGTTTCCAATATTATTAAATTAACGGTATTGTTATAGACATCTTTTATCTTTATTAATTCCGTCACGCATAATTGTTTGAACTTAGAATTCATGTTCAAATATATTCTTGAATTGGTTCCCTGTAAATATTTGCCGATGCAATTTAACTGACAACATAAATGCAAATTGATTATGAATGTTGTTTGATAACACTACTTACTTCCGTGGAGGGCCATTCTTGTAGTTAGATATAAATATTGATTTTGAAAGATGAAGCATGTAAATTAGTATAGATAGATTGGATCAATCGACGAAATGTAAAACAAGAAAGCCTTGTACATACTAGAATGAAGTATATAAATCTGACCGAATATTACCAGAATATTACAATTTTCATAAAAATGATTGTAACAAACTTGCAGTTTTTTTCATTAATGAACATTTAACATTTTAAAATTGCGAAATAGATATAAAATGTATTCAAAATCTTAATCACAATAAAAGGAGCAGAACTGTGTCATGTAAATTATTTTAATGTTGTCTATGAGATTAATGCACAAATATATCACGTATTATGCTATTTTTTTCTTGATTATGTCATGACAAAATATGTGTGATGGTTGTATTTGTGATATATTTGTACGACTATTTTAAAAATGTAATTATTCAATTGAAAATATATGAATGTTTGTAAAAAATACAGTTATTACTTTAGAAGGACGCTTATTGCGTATAGAATGAAGATGCACCATCTTGTATGAATTATGATGATATTAAAATGGATGAATGATTGATAAAGACTACGTGTTTATATGTCGTTTTCTATGACATGATGTGTGTGTGTGTGTGTGTGTGTGTGTGTGTGTGTGTTTGCATGTTTGCGAGTAAGTTATTATTTAAAATACAATTTTCCGCATACGATTGTAAATTCTTGTTTAGAACGCTGGAAATATACATATCCATGGTAGCGGTATGAAAGTTAACGCAACATACATAATTAGTTTGAGTATATAATGTCAGACAATGTCACTATTCAAATGTCGGTAGTCTTTACAAATACTGTATTATGCATTCCATCTATTTATATTTATATATACATACCATCAATTAAATCTGATTTATACTTAATTGTATATGTCAAACACTGGACATTTTGCGTTGTATATATGCATCATCATACTCTTAATATAATTCAAAAATAGAAAGGAGGTCACACAAAGAAGCATTTTCAGCAATCCCACAGATACCATTTATAATGGCAGTTATATGAAACCATGAATAATTTAACTTGTGTGTAAAATATTGATTTCCCTTTCGACTAATCAAATCTATCATAATCATATTTCACAATCAAATTAATCTCAATAATCCATATCGTTATAAAACCACTAATGACAATTATCTAAGACACTATTCCTTTCATATTTACATAGACTGCACGCAATGTTTCAATCCCCATATTATTTATAATTGATTAACCAGGACATCTAGAACTGTGATTATATTTACACAACAAAATAAATAATCACTATCTTCATTTCCTACAACTCAGCATAATGTGAGTCAACATATTACATTTCTAAATAAATTGCAATTATTAACCTATTTTGGGTTTTAACAAAATAGTAAATTACTATAAACATAATTTATACAATAAAATCAAATATTATCTTCATTTTTGCCAGCTCGGCATATTGTCAGGCAACATAAACCTATTTATTTCAAATTAAAATGCAATTATTGGCCAATAATTCCAAGAAGCCAATGATTCATACGTGTTTAAAGAGAAAAGAAAGTACTTTATATCAGGACACATAACCAACTATTCAAAGTGATGATGTACGCAAAGTGTTATAATAAATAGTTTGTACATGTATATAACGTATTAAACTAAAACGTATATATATGATGTTATCATTAAAAACTTATAGTTATACGTCAATGATGCCTGAATGGCAGAAAATGTAAATAGCTATGTAAATGCCTGTACTAAAAAGCAACTGGTAAGACAAAAGGGTGACCTCCAGACACCTGAAAGTTTCAACCATATTTTAATCAATTATATAATTATTTAATAGAGAGATCATCAAAAACAATTTTTAATCCACTTAAGTTTATTTTCCGTAGGATTGATAAATTTGTTCTTAAATATTTGTTGGGCTCAACATTTATTCCGATTGGATATATTGATGAATATTTCCATTCTTTCTGAACTGATTTTAAACAAACAATTTTATCACTCGGTTTTCATTACCTGACAAAGACAGTATTTCTCGAAGCGCCATCTAAACCAAAACGGTACTATCCCTTTAAGATCAATCTTGAATATAAGCATATGAATATAAAATCGTTTATTGTACAGTCATAACAACCATTTGCGATACGCATGTACAGTAATAGGTATATTTGCATGCACTCTATACTTTGTTTTAATCGTATATGAAACAGATGATTTTCCAATTACATTCGAGGTAAATATTGCAATATTTAAAAATTTTATGCAAACTGTAAAACATACTATACAAATTCCACACTTTATGATATTATACAAATAATGAACATAATATTAGTACTATTTTCTAACTTCTGAAATATGTACAACCCATAAAATATAAAATTGTGTTGATGATTCCATGACATTTTTGTTACACAATGTGGTGATATATAAATGGTCGTAATGTGGTAAAGATTTCAATTTTGTTTGCTGTTTTTTTGTTCCCTCCACAGGGCATTTATTGGTATAAACAAAACAAGAATAAACATAGCATGACGTTACAAACATATTAAATGTTGCTTGTAAGTATCGGTTTCATCATATTAACAAAACAAAGATAACAATAAATAAACCGTCGTACAATTGCTATGTATAAACTTAACTAATTAAACAATATCCAAAAAACATACTTTTCAAGGATAACCATTTGTTATCAAAATATTTACTATGACCTTTCAATCAAAATATATATTTTTCATTTTTATAATATGAAATTAGCGCTAATTTAAAGTGAGAAAATACATGTATTTTATTCCCTAGTTTATTTCGAAATATTATTTGCCTACTAACAAACAATAAACAGTTTATTGCTCTATTATTTAATCCTCTTAATCCAAACAATATATTTTCATTTGTAAAATATATATTACATCCAGCACTTAGGTTAATCCATCTTTCTAATTTTGTCCAAATATTTTTAACAAATTGACAGTCACATAATACATGAGTAATTTTTTCAGTATGTGCATTACAAAATGAACATAATTCATTTTCAACCATATTCAATTTAAACAATATGTCGTTTATAAACAACATTCTATGTAATATTGTAAATTGAAACCAACGTAAATATACATCCAGAGTACAATTAAATACAAGAGAACACTATTTCTGCCATATGTACTCATCAATATTAAACAACATTTTCCATTTTTTAAAACTTGTACACTCTTCCCTTTTTTGTTGTAATAATAAAGCATATATATGCGATCAGCCTTTTCGAAATTGACAGATAAGGGAAATTAAATCTAATCTTAAAGGCTGCTCCATTATCACAAAAATACTACAACGGTAATTAAAACCAGATATAATAGCTTCACATAGGCCAAAGTATTGCAAACACTCCCCCCTCCCCCTTGAGCGAAAGGTGACTGTTTTAGGTGTTCAAAAACCCTTAAAGCATTTTGTGTGCATTGTATGTGTTATGCATCGGTCTAATTGCTAAGAAAATCTTACTGTTTACAAGGAGGTTGTATCCTTGCAACCCATACACCACCGCCCACCCCAACTGTCTTTGACTCTTTGAAGATAATAATCAAGCGCTCGATCTCCGCAATGCACATGCGCGCACGTCGCTGACATACAAATGGTACATTGCATTATAATAATTTCATTATTTGCATTATTATACCTGTACCGCTAAACAGGTATGAATATGATATGTGAATAGACATTATATAAGACTATACAGTGTATATAAATAAATAAGTCATCAAAATAGTTAGTTGTGTACCTATAAAATGTCTATGTGTATGGTGATATGAATAAGACTTGGAAAGTCATAAATGAAATAATTAACAAATATAATGCAAAAGAACAATGTAAACAATTAATAGAAAATTATGTTGTTATTGAAGGTGAACAGGAAATTGTTGATAATTTTAATCAATACTTTAGTGCAATAGGAACCAAATTAGTTGAAAATATGCCAAATGTTAATGATGATTTCAGATATTTTATGAAAGAAAAAAGACAAAACTCAATTTTTGTTTCCCCTATAACATTTGTTGATATTTTAGAAGTTGTTAATACCTTGAAAATTAATAAGAGCCCAGGATTTGATGATATTAATGTTGCTGTATTTAAGAAATCAATTTGTTTTATATTACAACCTTTGTGCAATATTTTTAATTTTTCATTGGATTGTGGAGTATTTCCAGATAAACTCAAAGTTGCCAAGGTTATACCAGTATTTAAGAAGGGAAGTAAAACTACAATGTCAAACTATAGACCAATTTCATTATTATCAGTATTTGCAAAGACTTTTGAGAAAATTATGTACAATAGACTTATGCAATACCTTGATAGACATGATATTTTGTATGATAAGCAATTTGGCTTTCGAAGTGGTTTTTCAACTAGTATGGCTCTTGTAGAATTTACAAACAAACTTTCAGATGTTTTTGAAAAGAAACAGTTTTTAATTGGAATATTTTTAGATCTTTCAAAAGCTTTCGATTGCATCAATCATAATATACTTTTGAATAAATTAGAACATTATGGAATTAGAGGTAATATTTTAGATTGGTTTAAAAGTTATCTTAATAATCGTAAACAATTTACATGCATTAATCATAAATCATCTAACTTACATCATATAAGTACAGGTGTTCCTCAAGGATCCGTTCTTGGTCCACTGCTATTTTTATTATTTGTAAATGATTTTCAATATGTAAGTCAGCATCTCTATTCGATCATGTTTGCTGATGATACCAATCTTTTTATTTCGGGTAATAATATTAATACATTGAATGATACACTATATGTTGAAATGAAAAATGTTCAACGATGGTTTGTTGCTAATCGTTTAGTTGTAAATATAGAGAAGACTTGTTATATGATTTTTAAACCTAAAAATGTATTTGTAGATGAAACACAATTGCAAATTCATATATGTAACCATAGGATACAACAGGTAAATCAGATTAAATTTTTAGGGATTATGATTGATGCGAATTTAACTTGGAAACAACATGTAAATGATATATCGTGTAAGATTTCAAGAGCCATAGGTGTCATGAGTCGTATCAAGGATATTGTTCCATTCAAAGTACTTAAGATGTTATATGATACTATGATTTTACCATATTTATCTTACTGCAATATTATATGGGGAAAATGTGCAATAATATCGATTAATAGACTTCATGTATTACAGAAGCGTGCAGTTAGACTCATGTGCAATGCACAACCTCTTTCACACAGTGCTCCTCTTTTTAAGAAATGTAATATTTTAACGGTAACCCAATTAAATCAGCTGCAGGTGGCAATTTTTATGTATTCATTTTTTAAAGGAACACTTCCATCAGTTTTTAATGACATTTTAAAACTTAATAGTGCAATTCATTATCATAATACTAGAACACAGGGAAATGTGCACGTACCATTATGTAAATATAATTTTTCACGCACAACCATTATTTTTATTGGAACAAAATGCTGGAATGATATACCAATTGAAATTAGAGAATGCCCAACTTTATTGAATTTTAAGCACAAATATAAACAGTTTTTATTGTCATGTGAAACTTAGTAACAAACATGTGTAGAATTTTAAATTTCTTTTACTAAGTGTTAAATATACATGTCTCCCTTTCTCCTCTTACTCGCTTTTTTCTTCCCTTCTCTCTCTCAACCGCTAGGCCATAATGGGGATTTACCCTCGATAAGCCTCTGGCTTTTTGGTAATCCCCCACATTCTCATTTATTGTTTGTCTAGTAGAATTCTCTCCTTTTTGTTTGTTTGTGAACCTAGTTTTTATCTGTGTTTGTTGTTGTAGTTGTAATCTTGAATCAATTTTATTCATTGTATTTGTTGTTTTTAATGCAGAATGTGGAATAAAATGAAATGAAAAAAAATGAAAAAAAAAAAAAAATAAAATAAAGTGGGAGACATTGCACTATAAAGTGTGGATCAGTGTGTACTAAACAACTGATAGAGGACGTGGAAGCAGTGTGAAAATAAATGTGACGGAAGAACAAAGTGTGAAAAGCAACACAAAAAAGAAAAAAGTGCAAGCATCGGGAGAGAGAGGTATATCAGGTATAAAAGTATTCACGGCCTTCTTGAATGTTGAGACCAAGAGGTCGAATGGTGCAGAGACATCGCATCCGGTGCTTCTCCCTGCTGGAGCGAAGTGTATCGGGATGGTTACCGAAAGATTAAATGCCCTGTAGAATCATGTTAGAGATGGAATAGTTGGTAAATTGAAATGATGGCCAACTGGGGTGTTGACGGTAGATCTGTGTCCGTAGAAGGGTCTCTTGAGGCTGGTCTTGGTTTCACCCTCATACTGGATGCCACAAACTCTGCAAGTGATAAGATAAACAACGTTGCCCGGCCTGTAGGGATGCCGGTCTTGCAGTGACGGGGTGGTAACTAGATGAATGAAGGCATTGTTGGGTATCTGTAGGCTTGGTGTAGAGACTGGTAGACTGAGAAAAAAAAACAGAGGGGTACTTGATGGTCCTGTGGAAGGAATTAATGTGGTCAATAGAATGTGTGGAAGCTGTCTTCATCCCTCGTCCAGATGAAGAAGATATCTATGTAGCGCCACCAAATCCATGAGCGGCAGGGGGCTAAATCCAATATTTACTGTTCTAGCTTGGTCATGAAGAGACAGGCAAATGAGGGAGACATGAAGAAAGATGTGCCAAATACCGGTAGATAGCGTTGGTTCAATAATGTGAAGCTTTTTAAAGTTAGTATATGGGACATAAGAGATATTATGTCAGAAATGGAGGATTGGAGTGACCCCTCCAAGCCAAAGCTTCGCATGATGCAGTGATTCCTTCATCATGTTCATCGAAAGGGATGTTCGTATACAAGAGTGGAACATCGAAAGCGCCGATGAAACTAGTCTCAGGCATCTGATCCTTGATGGCCTCAAGTTTCCTAAGAAAGTCAGTGGTTCCGTGAATGTGCTAGATGATTTAATGTGATGATCAACAAACATGACAACAAAATATATTGGGTGAACCTGGATATCCTGGTTTGTGCATCTAGGGGAAAAGGTAGAATCTGGCAGGTTAAGCATTTGCATGATTGGTGGGGGAGAGAAATAATTATGTGGGCTTTGTTGAAGAGGTATTCACGAGCCTCCCTGTCATCTAGTGTCAGACACATCTGTTCAGAATGTTCATAGAAATTAGAAGCGGAGTCAATCAAATAATATTGAGAACGTTTTTTTTTAAGTGTTTCATACGATCGATGTATTGTTGGCGGTCTTTAACAACGACGGCTGAGCCGTTGTCTGATGGCTTGCTGATGGTGTCGGTCCTATTTTTAATGGAAGTGAGTGCTTGGCGTTCTTCACGAGGGATGATGTCGTGTGTTTTGCTAGGGTGAAAGAGGAGGAGAGAATTGGTGAACTACGTACTACTTGTACGTATATTTCAAGGGCTGGAACTCACTTCTTGGGAGATACCCACATGGTTCATCAGGGAATAATTCCTTGAGGCGAATGCGGCGGAAGGTGGACAAACCCTGCATGGTTGAGTGCGATCTGATTGACAACGGGTGGAGGAGGGCAGAACTTGAGACATTTGAAAGGGAGAGGGGATTATGATGGAGAGTGGAGAGAAGATGAGAGGTTAAAAATTGTATGGGGGAAATAACAGTACTACCAGTAAAGCATTTGAATCTGTTTGTCCTTTGGCGTTTCCTTGTGAGATTGTCAATCTAGTTTTGGTGAGTATACTAACAATTCTACACAGTATGCTAATCAGAGTAAAACAAATACAACATTTGAAATCCCTGGATTTTAGGCATTTTGTGGAACAAAAAAAGAGAACAGTTTTGTTTCCGTGGTGTCTATGGTATGTCGATGCTAATTTCTGATGAACTGAATTCAAGGTATTGCCTCTTGAATGACTTACCATCATAATACGTACTATTGAGTAAATTAAGAGTTCCTAGGTTTAATATTCTCGTTATGTCTCATGACTGTTCTAAACAATTGATGTTGATATAACTTAATCAATTACTTACGATTGTTTCAATAAGTTGCAGGTGTTAAAAGTAACCTCGTCCGATATCAGCAGAGCAACCTGTCATGTTAACTTTTCTTATTTTAATTACGCATTCGCCGCGTTATTATGCATTTGGGTTTATATATACATGTAAGTCAGAAGACCGATGTTTACAATGCATATAGTACAAGACTACCTTGCTCTCAAAATGGCAATGTAAATTTTATCACATTGCATATCATCAAAAGTAACTTCAGATCCACAAAAGCAAAAGGTGTAAAACAAAATGCATTAACAAGTACAAATGTGTCCCTTTACGCAAAGTTTTTGTACCACTTTTGATACACACTACTCGAGCCTTTGAACACACACAAGGGGAAATGTATCCCATTTATTACAGTCAAATATTGCAACAAATACTCGGTGTATATACGCCGTCATTATCTATGCTACTTGGCTATTTTCATTCCACCTGCACCGGCCTTTTCAAGGGCATCATCAAGGTCACGCCGACGACCACCAGTTCGTGTCTTCCAGTCTTCAAGGACTTTTCGTACGGCTCTACTGAAGTCGTTGCTATAACTAGCTAATATGGCTTCGGCCCCGTTGAAAGGCTTCTCGTCAAGATAACGGCAGAATCGGTGGAATTTGTTGTGAGGGAAATTATCTGAGAGTTCATCAAGGTCGCTCTCGGTCACCGAATCTACAGACCTGTTTAATAACGTGTATGTTATTTAGGCATTTATATTTCTGACATAGTGTGTTCGCAACTGTTTGTATTATGACTAAGGAATTAAATCTCCAAATTGCTAAGTATACATTTTCAATTTACAAGGTAAGCACACTTATTTATTTATAGAAAGGGCATTGTTATCATAAATGAGCAATGACAACTTGGCTTAGCCCGGAATCAAACACGAGACTTCCATAATTCTAGACCGGTGCTCTCTAAACAAATGAGCCACAAACACCATTAGCAATGGTAATCTCATCAACCCTTTTTTCATGCTGGTGACGTGCTAGTCAGAGGCTACAGAGGATATATAATATACTCGTAAACCAACTATAAACTTGGGGAAAGCGCGGATGATCACGCGAATTGATGCAGCTTCTTACTCAGTAAAGTAAAACATAGGGGAAACTTGGTATCATTTTTCTTTGTAAAAGATGCCCTATCCCGTGAACCAAGCCATCATGTATGTTTATTATGGCAAGTACCCTGTTCGTTTTTTTTGTTTTTTTGTTTTTTTTGTTTTTTGGGGGGGCCACCCGGTTTACCCAAACTTCCAAACAGTATCAAGCCAGAGTCATAATGCTGATTCGGCCTTTTATTCTTAGTTTCTCACACACTCATTACGGGTTTGTCTTCCTTTTCTACTTACCCGTTGGGTGGAGTATTCATGGTGGGACTAGCAGCATCAACCGTTGAGACATCATCATCTATGAGAATCACAATAACAACGAAGTTGCCGGTGAATGCGACAATTGACAATTTACTATCTGGCCTTTTGATATCTCGTGTTTCATGTATCATATCAAGCTTACGTTAATAGCAATACATAATTATCGCATGGTAGTAAAATGATGATAACATTTCGACACAGTCGTTATATGAGCATAGCATGATTGCCCGGCAAAAATGAATTTGAGTGCCAAGTACCAAATTCTCAACATTTTGAATAATATATAGGGTTTTGCCTGTCAACTTTTATCGCCATTTCCTTGTCGAAAATTGTAGTGAGTCACATCATTAATGTTAGAATTTTCATTTTATAAATAGGCCCTAATTTGAACTTCAAAGAAAATCGAAGGACGAATTCTGGCATAATGACTCAACGGACGAATAAATGGTAGCCTGATAACTCTTTCAAAATAAAACACGTACCTGTGTATCCTGTCCTTAAATCAACATCTCTGGTCATTTCTTGCTTCAGTAGCAACGATAAGTGACTATCGTCCGGGGACTGGGTCAAGTCTAGGCGGAAGGTCTCGTTTCGTGAAATATGTCCACATAGCTTTTTGTATGGTACGACCTATAAACCGAATACAGGGAAGGAATATTTAAGGGATCTATGCTAGTAACTTGAGTGGATTATCAATGTAAATTGTCGTTATCTGATTTGTCCACTGCGTGTTGTGTGACAAGTTAAATGGACGTTATAGTATGGCCAAGTAATGAGCGAAAATGCAAAGTGATATTCACTAACTCACCGCACTCACTTTGTACACGGTTTTGACGGTACAGTGGATAATTTAACATCTGAACACTACAATCGTAAATATCTTTTTAACGAAAAGGAAATTTGAAAAAACCAAAGCCTGTCCCATGCTTGTATTGTTAAAACGAATACAACAAGATATAAGGGAACCGCTTTAATTCCAATTGCTTTTACGCTTTAAACAATAATCCGGCTGTAGTATAATATTCCATATGGAAACTTTCATGCAAATGTTCTGTTAACATTATTTAAAACGATGTCATGCAGATGATAAGAAAACAACCACATATATCTTAAAATATAACTACATGTATAATCGGGTGCGGTTCGTTATTCCGAAGATTCGTTATTCCGAAGGTTCGTTATTCCGAAGGTTCGTTATTCCGAACACGCAAATTTCCTATACCTGAGTGTTCGTTAATCCGAAAATTAAATAGGGTTCGTTAATCCGAACATTTGTTGCATTATTCCGAAGGTTCGTTATTCCGAAGGTTCGTTATTCCGAAGGTTCGTTATTCCGAAGGTTCGTTATTCCGAAGGTTCGCTATTCCTAAAATGAAATCGGGTTCGTTATTCCGAAGGTTCGTTATTCCGAAGGTCCGTTATTCCGAGGGTTCGTTATTCCGAAGGTTCGCTATTCCTAAAATGAAATCGGGTTCGTTAATCCGAAAATGTATTTGGGTTTGTTATAATGCTATAATTTCATATAAAGAGATAAAATAAACTTAAATGTTTGATTGGTCTGGCCAAGGGAGGGAAAGGGGGAGGGGTATGCTTAATGCAGGCTGTAAATTAAATAAACAAAACACAAACCATAGTATTATAACAAGCCCGATTTAATTTTCGGAATAACGAACCCGATTTTATTTTCGGATCAACGAACCTTCGGAATAACGAACCTTCGGAATAACAAACCTTCGGAATAACGAACCTTCGGAATAACGAACCTTCGGAATAACGAACCTTCGGAATAACGGACCTTCGGAATAACGAACCTTCGGAATAACGAACCTTCGGAATAACTGAACCTTCGGAATAACGAACCTTCGGAATAACGGACTGTAACCGTATAATCAACCTTTTACACACATACTTATAAGATCGAATTAGCGGTCATTCAAGTTGTCATTATACACTATCATGAGCTTGCATAACAAAAATGTGCAGATCCAAGCCCTTGATATAATTTTCTAACCCTGATATAACAAGGTAATTTGCATGGTCCCAAGGACTTCGTTATGAGAAAGTTCCACTGTAATAATACCTTTGTCGACAATACTGCAGTCGGCTTGTACAATGTACAAGTGATAGTCAAATCATCTTTCACTGTTGCGCTGATATCCAAAACCTCTTTGGTAAAGACAGGCTGGTACTTCATCTTCAAGCTCACTTCCTCTTGTTTTATTAGCTATGACAAAATGAGAGCTAATTACAATTATGGCCCAATTTTGTGAATGCTTCTGCATTGTAAAATAATTAAGGTTCAAACAGTAACTAAAGAAATTTGTCAGTAAATATATCATTACAAATGAACAGTTATTATTCAGTGATAATGGTAGAAGGAAGTTAGAACACATAAAGGACAATGAAACCCATACAAACTTTTGCTTTCATACACTTTTCACCCGTTTCGAAACCAATCTTGATCAAACAAAATTGATTATGTCATTAAATGTGTGTGCTTTTCCTAATGTTACACTTAGTTTTTCATTACCTCTCAACATTTTTTCTTGAAACGCCCTGTAAACCAAAACTGAACTACCCCTTTAACGTGCATCTTGTGATGATTTGATTTGTTTCGAAATAAGTTAAGTTTTATGTTATTTAGTTTTTTGTATCTGTTCGACCTACTTTTCAGGACTGGACCCTTCCGTACATTCAACTTATATTATAAACCGAACACAAAAAGTAACTACCCCACTTAACAAATGTTTATAACTTCATGGCTGATAATTGTTTTTAGCTGTAATTTTACCACAACAATTATACAGTTGTTATAAACATTTTTGTGTGAAAATCATATTCATTACTTCATGGCTGAATGAGCACGGATTAAAGACAAAATGCCCACTTTCAAAAGTCACAAAAGCTTGCCCATGCCTGTACATTGTTGTGAAACAGCAGATGTGGCTGAATGCATTAATTATGGTTTATGAAACAATGCTGATTAAAATTCAATCCATGTCGATGTTTGTGTGGCACATGTGGTTAAACGCATTAAATGCAATAGTAAAACAGTCCAAGTAGACATTTCTCATTACTCAATAAACTGTTATAACTGTTGCAAATTTTTTTTAAAATATGACTATTTTCTCTTAAATGTGTGCCTACTCAACCATGGATTACTGGTAACCCCTTATCTTTAAATATTGTTATAACTCACTACCATATAATTATTTTGGCGAAGCGAAATCTTGAAACGATTCTTGGTTATTAAATTATGAGCTGTTGTTTATGGGGGGTGGGGGTAGTTACTGTTTGTGTTCGGTTTAGATAACAAACACAAATACAACTTTACAAGTTATGATATGTAATGATAAATTCGGGTGAATTGTTCATTTATTTAAATACTATTACGAAAGCCAGTAGTGTAGCCTCGTTCAGAACAAATTTATATATTACAGGAGGGTGATAAAGTAGCAAAATAATGTGAAAGGTAAAATAAATAAATACATGAGGCGCAAAAACCTTTAAGGCCTTCAATACGTGACCCAACGTTAGTAATATGATATTAATTAAGCTGAAAGAAAAAAGAAAACTCCATTCACCTGATAATTTCCCTTCAGATCACCAAACAGGCGCAAATGAAGGATCGGTATTCGATCACATGGTAGTAGGGCTGGGAAGAAAGGGACGAAGCAAACCCGCTTAGCCTTGACGAACAGCATTTTCACCGCATTCCTGAAGCGGGAAAAGTGAGTCAATCGCAGTTCTACCCTGTCCTTGCTGAAACGGCATTTCACTGTTTCATCCTGAGTCCACGAGGAGGCTGTGTGGGTATAAACGCAATCGTTTTTTATTTTGTATTCTTTACATATTTTATAAAGATGAAGAAATGTCTATGTCCAATGAAATCGTTGTCTTTATCAGACTTCTCCCATAAATTATGAGGATTGTCTCCTTTTATTATAACAGACATACTATCCACCAAGCAAAGAACAACACATTATTATGTTTTGGTACCGTTTTGTGATATCAAATAGATACCCAACATTTTGCAAAGGGTTGTGTAATTCATAAACAAAGCAATTAATTTCCACCACTTACGGAACCACTACTATTTCCTGGTTCGTACGGACCAAACATTTGCGAGTGCGTCAATGCGATTCACGCGAACGTTTGTAGACAATAGAATACCGGACGATTCGTTCGCTCTGCACACAGTAGTCTTCGCAATTCAGACCGCATGAACGCATGCTTTAGAATGGTGAGGCGTATTCCAATTTTTTTTCTTCTTTTTTCTGGAAACATATTTTTGTGAACTTGTTGATGGAATGGAATACTAAAGATGTTACCTTTCTTTAGTAAGAATATTTTGTTTTGGTGGTGGTACCCTTTAATGACCATAACCGAAAATGAGTACCAATCAATGAAATTTGAATGACACAAATGTGAAATTGGTCAATCTGTTTGTAAATTTGAACAACTCAAAACAAATTTAAATTACAATATTTTGATGGAAGCAGTGGACATAATACGGTGGGAAACTCTCGTAATAAACCATTTGCGAGTGCGCCAATGATATTCACGCGTACGTTTGTAGACAATAAATTCCCGGGCGATTCGTTCGCTCTGCACACATTAGTCTTCGCAATTCAAACCGCATGAACGCATGATTTAGAATGGTGATGCGTTTTCCAATTATATATTTTTTTCTTCTGGAAACATATTTTTGTGAACTTGTTGATGGAATGGAATACTAAAGATGTTACCTTTCTTTAATAAGAATATTATTTTTGGGTGGTGGTACCCTTTAATAGTGATATTTATTCATCCGTATCAATATGTAGGTATGTTTTAGGGTGGAGCGGAAGTCTTTGGAGATGCTTCATATATTTTCCAGCCGTAACTGCTCATTATCAAATTATTCATCTGACCACAAGACTGGATTTAAGATACGTCAGCCTCCAGCATTATATCGACAAATGCAAACACAAATGTAAAATGCTCATATTATACCTGTCCGTAAATTATATGGGCGTTCTTTAGAAAAGGGCACTTTTTTGGTCGGAGATATGATTTCATCTAGATATAACACATTTACTGTACGAATTGTTTCATCATATCACATTCTATTGCAAAATATCACTAGAACAATAACTTATACCTGACATCTCGTGATCTTAAAGGGGTAGTACGATTTTGGTAAGGCTGAGCTTTAAAGGAGAATTCCTGAAGAGTTAAAAAACAATATAGTATATTGGAAATAAATCTAGGGATGTGCTTGAATATTTTCAGGATTTGACTCTCTTTGGTTGATTTCTAAAAGATTTTTCTAATGTCATTAACTCTGAGGAAATAATTAAATTTACTGCACACAATCATGAGACCCTTACGAAGCACCCTCACTTTGCTCAATTTCTTGAGTAGGCTTGAATCCGGTGCCACTGCATTGTGATCACTGCATGTGTCATTCATAATAGCCGGTCATGCAGAGCCAGCAAATTCAATAACCACGTTTACAGAACTTTGTGTATATTCAAATCCCAATGAAAGCCAAACGTGTTACAATTTCGGGCAGGCAAGTATTTTCAAACGGTTCAACAATGCAGTCATGCTCAAAGGCACGGTTGAGTGGCGCATCGTGGACTAAACTATTCATAATCGCGCATTGTATTGGTCCGATCAAAAGAACACATTCGCTGCAGTGTAAAAACATAGATAGGCGCATAGTGAGGGTCGCGCGTCACAAATTGGTGCATTGTGGGATAGAACAAGCTCGCTCACGAATTTGTGTCATTAGAATTTCAAAGCCAATTATAAGAACCCACAATCATACTTTTTTCATACAAAATTGTGTTTATTGACCTAGAATATCTGTCTTTCAATCATTAGAAGCTTGAAATCGTGTGGAAGTCCACTTTAATAACCCAAACCTTCACAATAATATTACAAACTAATACTAGCTATAACTCCACCATGCTCGAAAGGAATAGAAAATTACAAACGACTAAGTAAAAAATCTTGTTATCATTGAAAAAGAGCCATTAAAACACATAAGGGCGCTCTTTAAAAAAACATTGGTTTCAAGTTTTCAACCATTTTTTATACAAAATTATGCATGTGAAATAATAATCAAATAGAGAAATCATGAACAACTATTTAAAAACCCTGTTTTAAAATGTTGTATGCTCTTTCAAATTTTACACTCAGTTTATCATTATCTCACAAAAAAAAGTTATTTCGTGCAGCGCCCTCTATACCAAAACTGAACTACCTCTTTAAACTTCATAACACAATTTCGAAAGAAGTATATAATGCGCACCGGAATCAGTTCTTGTGTACACCACACTCTCCACACTCCCCGGGTCAGTGAAGATGGCGCAGTGGGGAATGGACACTGTGATATGCTTCTTAAACCTCATGCCAGATGGCTTACAGCGGATGCCAAAGTTGACCATCATTTCATCGTCCCGCCGGATCAGGTTATCAGGAGGCCTCGTCAGGACTTCGATGGAAATCTCTTGGGAGGACCCTTCTTTCAGAGCTCCGGGAGGAATAGAGACAGCAACGTCATACTGAACAATGCGCAGTTCGCCACCGAGATGGTCAAAAGTCCCACATGATGTGTCCTGTGAGTGTACCGGCGTAGAACCTATGGGCAATATATGATACATCGCATCTATACAGAGCTACCAAAACTACAAGACGTCTCGAAGCAGTTGGATGTTTTGCAAAGGGACAGATCCTCTTTTGCAAGCCAAATTTCAAAAGTTGCGAGATTATTGTCTTATATGAAAGAAAATGTCATTTAATAGCATGCCTGAAAAAATTAGGGCTTGAAATCTCTTTTTCGTGGAGTTATAGACCTAAAAATAATAAACCGTCGTCCAACAAACAATTGTGCATTATACGTATATTCACCCAGTGAGGAAGTTCGTACAGGGATTCCAAGAAGTACCACAACGCTATGCGTGACCCCTACGTGACTCGCGCTAGCTACGTGACCCGCACACACATACGAATAGCATGACCGCACACTAGGCAAAATAACCAAACCTCGCTTAAACTGACTACATGTAATTACATTTTCTTCATTTTTGAGATTTTTGTCCGTGACATACCTTTACAAATGTCGGCTTCACAATACCTTTGCAAGAATAAGTACAATATAGTTGTAATATTATGCTAAATCAGTTAAACTCTTTTATTGACCGATATATAGTCTGATGGAGGGACGCATTCGTTTTTCATTCATAGAATCCAAATTATAGGGCTGTTCGATCTGATTTTTTGTGTGTGTGTTACATTCATCCCCATCCGTCAACTGGAAACTGTTCAGACGTTTTGTAAAAGAGGATCTGTCCCTTTAACAATGACAGAAACTAAGTATTTTGCAAATTGTAGTGCTCGCATAAGAATGTAAGAACGGGATTTATTAATAACGTAAAATGCTCTTTTCTGCATAACCGAATGTTTAGCCTAGATTAGTACGACTTCGTGTGTCACCTTTACAGGCATTCCCTTCCTGCAATCTCACGCAATCTCACGCACAATTTGAAATATGTTAGTGGACAAACTGTAAACGATCATGGCCGAGTTCTACTAAAAAACTATGACCCATATTTACCCCCATTTCCCGTTAGTCCACTAACATAATTTCAAATTGATCGGTAGTCTGAAGAGATGAAAATGGCTCAAATACAATGAGAGGTTACAGAAGATCCCTTTAAATGGAGTGTCTGCATTTTACAAATTGTCTGAACAGTTTCCAGTAGACGGATGAGGATGAATGTAACATACACAACAAATTTTAGATCAAACAACCCTGTCACTTTGATTCTACGAATTAAAAAAAAATGTGTAGAAATCATCCCTTCATCGAACTTTATATCGGCCAATACATGCGTTTCACTGAATTAGCTCAATATTACAACAATATTGTACATATTTTTAAAAAGTATTGTGAAGCCGACGTCTTTGAACGTATGCCACGAAAAGGGTCTCGAAAATGAATAATAAACAATTACATGTAGTCAGTTTTAGCGAGTCTTATTTTGTTTAGTATTCGCTTACGCCCTTGTTCGATCACAATCTGTGCGCGGGTCACGTAGGGGTCACGCACAGTCCGGAAAGCGCCAGCAGCTATCGTTAGCGAAATTCTGCATAGGTGAAGACTCGTAATGCATAATAAAACGCGTAGCATAATTTATGATGAGGTCTATAACAAATTTCAAAAGTTGCGAGGTTATGGTCTTATATGTCATTTAATAGCATGCCTGAACAAATGAGGGCTTGAAATCTCTTTTCGTGGAGTTATAGACCTAAATCTAATAAACCATCGTCCAACGGTTAATTGTGCAGTAAACGTCTATTCACCCGTCGAGAAAGTTCGCTCACGGATTCCAAGAAGTGCCACAGCGCTATGCGTGACCCCTATGTGACCCGCGCTAGCTACGTGACCCGCGCATACATAACAATAGGTAAGCGATTACTAAGCAAAATAACCAAACCTCGCTTAAACTGGCTACATGTAAGTATATATTCTTCATTTTTGAGATCTTTTTCCATGACATACCTTTACAAATGTCGGCTTCACAATACCTTTACAAGAATAAGTACAATATTGTTGTAATATTATGCTAAATCAGTCAAACTCCTTTATTGACCGATATATAGTTTGATGGAGGGACGCATTCGTTTTTCATTCGTAGAATCCAAATTACAGGGCTGTTCGATCTGATTTTGTGTGTGTGTGTTACATTCAACCCCATCCGTCAACTGGAAACTGTTCAGACGTTTTGTAAAAGAGGGACTGTCCCTTTAAATTACATTTTCTTTCATATGATACAATGACCTCGCAACTTTTGAAATTTGGCTTGCAAAAGGCGGACACTTTAAAACCAAACAGCAGTATTGAGAAAGTTACAGAAATCGACTTTATTGGCCAAACTAATTGATAAATATGGTTGAAATAATATAAGCAGGGTTTAT
The DNA here is from genome assembly GCA_037951105.1 of Echinarachnius parma. Lineage (NCBI taxonomy): Eukaryota > Metazoa > Echinodermata > Echinoidea > Clypeasteroida > Echinarachniidae > Echinarachnius > Echinarachnius parma. The sequence goes on from JBAMJV010005817.1 coordinate 86,284, forward strand.
GTGGTAACATATTGTTCCGCCCTCTTCGCCGGCCTGAGTTTCCGTAGCTAGCCGCTTGAATTCACGTGCGGCGTGGTTTGGTTTGCACATGATGTGCGGATGAATTGAATCTGCACGGTCATGGTGGTAGGCGAGAGATTTTTGTCATTTAGAAAAATTCATTGTTCAAACAGCCAACTCCAAAGCAGTTTTGTCCAACTGTTTACATGAACAGATACAAAATAATATATTCTTCCACATGGTTAATGATAAAAGCATATATTGCATTTCTGTTAGTGAGGCTTTTCCAAATATACAGCTATATGGCTTTAAGTTATTGTGGAATTAAATATTCCAATGAATATATTTATATTGGGTATGTTTGTTGGAAAATCAATGAGCCATTTTGATTGATGTCGGAAGAACTAGATGAAATATATTTTCTTCTTTAATTTAGTCTAACAATATTTGTATGTTAAACTTACCACTGCAACGTTGACTGTCAGTTCCGGATGCATACCTAATAGAAAAACGAAAATGAATCATCTATTGTTTGCTTTTAGGCTATTGTAAATAATAGACGCAACTAACAATAAACTTTCATATTTGTTTTAAGGAAAGGGTATTAAAATAGTATCTGTGTGTATATTTTAGAAATTCAGGAATAGGTATATACGAATATGTACCGTGTGTTATGTTTGAAAAGTGCCCCTAGTTCAGATGAACAATATGTATATTGTCAACACTTCGCGGCTGAGTACAAACATGCTACCTGCATATTAATAATCGTTTTTCTGAATAATAATGATATCATTTGTTTAAACGATTTAAAACTTTTTCAAAATCTAGATTCGTCACGTAACAGTTAAATTCATTTACACCTTGTTTAATTTTTTTATTGAAAATCTGGTTAATTTATCTTGCGTTTGTGTATTATTCTGTACAGAGTTTTACATAGTTCAGCTAGGTACACACCAGTCGTCTTTCATGCCAGGATCCCCCCTTTTGAGCTTCCGGTCGGCTCCTTGATGTATGAGATTACCAACAACATTACGATGACCCGTGGATGCTGATGCTTGTGGATTTACAGCATTCATTCCACCCTGGACACGAGTGTTGATCCGAGCACCTTCTGAAAGGAGACATTTCACAATATCCATATGACCACTGATTGATGCTGTATGCATGGCTGTCCAGCCATTATTGGTTCCCTTGTTCACATCAGCCCCTAGACGTATAAGATATTTTACTGTATCGCTATGACCATTCCGTGATGCACAATAAAGCGGTGTCCATCCGGACTTAGTTCCCTTGTTCACATCAGCCCCATTACTTATCAGACAGTTTACTGTGTCAAGATGACCATTTAGTGATGCATTATGCAGGGCTGTCCATCCAGCATTAGTCTCCTTGTTGACATTAGACCCTTGACTTATCAAAAATGTTACTGTATCGATATGACCATTGTGTGATGCTGCATGCAGTAATGATGTCCCAATAGCATCTTCCTTGTTCACATCAGCTCCTTGACTTATTAGATATTTTACTATATCGAGATGACCATTCAATGATGCACTATGCAGGGCTGTCCATCCAGCATTAGAGGCTTTGTTCAGGCTAGCCCCTTGACTTGCCAGATGTGTCACTGTATCGAGATGACCATTCAGTGATGCAACATGCAGTGCTGTCAATCCAGTATCAGTTCCCTTGTTCACATCAGCCCCTTGACTTGTCAGATATTTAACTGTTTCGAGATGATCATTCAATGATGCAGTATGCAGGGCTGTCCATCCAGCATTAGTTCCGCTGTTCACATCAGCCCCTTGAATCGTCAGATATTTGACTGTATCGAGATGGCCATGCTGTGATGCTGCTTGCAGTGCTGTGACCCCATTGTTATCTTCCTTGTTCACATCAGCCCCTTGACTTGTCAGATATTTAACTGTTTCGAGATGGCCATTCTGTGATGCTGAATATATGGCTGTCCATCCAGTGTTATTTCCCAGGTTCACATCAGCCCCATTACTTGTCAGATATTTGACTGTATCGAGATGGCCATTATGTGATGCCGATAGCAGTGCTGTTGTCCCCTCGTAATCTCCCTTGTTCACATCAGCTCCTTGACTTGTCAGATATTTTACTGTATCGAGGTGGCCTTTCAATGATGCAGTATGCAGGGCTGTACATACAGTGTTAGATCCTTTTTTCACACCAGCCCCTTTGCTTGTCAGATATTTTACTGTTTCGAGGTGACCATGTAGTGCTGCAAAATGCAGTGCTGTCAATCCACTATGAATTTCCTTGTTCACATCAGCCCCTTGACTTATCAGATACTTCACTCTATCAAGATGACCATAGCGTGATGCAACATGCAGAAGTGTCAATCCAGCTTTAGTTCCCTTGTTTACATCAGCACCTTGACTTGTCAGATATTTGACTGTATCAAAATGACCATGTTGCGATGCTACTTGCAGTGCTGTGGCCCCATCGTTATTTTCCTTGTTCACATTAGCCCCTTGAATCGTCAGATATTTGACTGTATCGAGATGGCCATGCTGTGATGCTGCTTGCAGTGCTGTGACCCCATTGTTATCTTCCTTGTTCACATCAGCCCCTTGACTTGTCAGATATTTAACTGTTTCGAGATGGCCATTCTGTGATGCTGAATATATGGCTGTCCATCCAGTGTTATTTCCCAGGTTCACATCAGCCCCATTACTTGTCAGATATTTGACTGTATCGAGATGGCCATTATGTGATGCCGATAGCAGTGCTGTTGTCCCCTCGTAATCTCCCTTGTTCACATCAGCTCCTTGACTTGTCAGATATTTTACTGTATCGAGGTGGCCTTTCAATGATGCAGTATGCAGGGCTGTACATACAGTGTTAGATCCTTTTTTCACACCAGCCCCTTTGCTTGTCAGATATTTTACTGTTTCGAGGTGACCATGTAGTGCTGCAAAATGCAGTGCTGTCAATCCACTATGAATTTCCTTGTTCACATCAGCCCCTTGACTTATCAGATACTTCACTCTATCAAGATGACCATAGCGTGATGCAACATGCAGAAGTGTCAATCCAGCTTTAGTTCCCTTGTTTACATCAGCACCTTGACTTGTCAGATATTTGACTGTATCAAAATGACCATGTTGCGATGCTACTTGCAATGCTGTGGCCCCATCGTTATTTTCCTTGTTCACATTAGCCCCTTGAATCGTCAGATATTTGACTGTATCGAGATGGCCATGCTGTGATGCTGCTTGCAGTGCTGTGACCCCATTGTTATCTTCCTTGTTCACATCAGCCCCTTGGCTTGTCAGATATTTAACTGTTTCGAGATGGCCATTCTGTGATGCTGAATATATGGCTGTCCATCCAGTGTTATTTCCCAGGTTCACATCAGCCCCATTACTTGTCAGATATTTGACTGTATCGAGATGGCCATTATGTGATGCCGATAGCAGTGCTGTTGTCCCCTCGTAATCTCCCTTGTTCACATCAGCTCCTTGACTTGTCAGATATTTTACTGTATCGAGGTGGCCTTTCAATGATGCAGTATGCAGGGCTGTACATACAGTGTTAGATCCTTTTTTCACACCAGCCCCTTTGCTTGTCAGATATTTTACTGTTTCGAGGTGACCATGTAGTGCTGCAAAATGCAGTGCTGTCAATCCACTATGAATTTCCTTGTTCACATCAGCCCCTTGACTTATCAGATACTTCACTCTATCAAGATGACCATAGCGTGATGCAACATGCAGATGTGTCAATCCAGCTTTAGTTCCCTTGTTTACATCAGCACCTTGACTTGTCAGATATTTGACTGTATCAAAATGACCATGTTGCGATGCTACTTGCAGTGCTGTGGCCCCATCGTTATTTTCCTTGTTCACATTAGCCCCTTGAATCGTCAGATATTTGACTGTATCGAGATGGCCATGCTGTGATGCTGCTTGCAGTGCTGTGACCCCATTGTTATCTTCCTTGTTCACATCAGCCCCTTGACTTGTCAGATATTTAACTGTTTCGAGATGGCCATTCTGTGATGCTGAATATATGGCTGTCCATCCAGTGTTATTTCCCAGGTTCACATCAGCCCCATTACTTGTCAGATATTTGACTGTATCGAGATGGCCATTCTGTGATGCCGAGAGCAGTGCTGTTGTCCCCTCGTAATCTCCCTTGTTCACATCAGCTCCTTGACTTGTCAGATATTTTACTGTATCGAGGTGGCCTTTCAATGATGCAGTATGCAGGGCTGTACATACAGTGTTAGATCCTTTTTTCACACCAGCCCCTTTGCTTGTCAGATATTTTACTGTTTCGAGGTGACCATGTAGTGCTGCAAAATGCAGTGCTGTCAATCCACTATGAATTTCCTTGTTCACATCAGCCCCTTGACTTATCAGATACTTCACTCTATCAAGATGACCATAGCGTGATGCAACATGCAGAAGTGTCAATCCAGCTTTAGTTCCCTTGTTTACATCAGCACCTTGACTTGTCAGATATTTGACTGTATCAAAATGACCATGTTGCGATGCTACTTGCAGTGCTGTGGCCCCATCGTTATTTTCCTTGTTCACATTAGCCCCTTGACTTGTCAGATATTTAACTGTATCGAGATTGCCATTTTGTGATGCTGCATGCAAGGCTGTTGTCCCATTGTTATCTTCATTGTTCACATCAGCCCCTTGAATCGTCAGATATTTGAATGTATCTAGATAGCCATTCTGTGATGCCACTAGCAGTGCTGTTGTCCCATTGTTATCTGCCTTGTTCACATTAGCTCCCTGAATTGTCAGATATTCTACTATATCGAGATGACCATTCTGTGATGCTGAATGTAGGGCTGTCCATCCAGTTTTACCTTCCTTGTTTACATTAGCCCCTTGACTTGTCAGATATTTTACTATATCGAGATGACCATTCAATGATGCGGTATGCAGGGCTGTCCATCCAGCATTAGTTCCGCCGTTCACATCAGCCCCTTGAATCGTCAGATATTTGACTGTATCGAGATGACCATTTTGTGACGCTGCATGCAGGGCTGTCCATCCAGCAAGTGTTTTGCTGTTCACATGAGCCCCTTGACTTGTCAGATATTTTACTGTATCATGGAGACCATTCTGTGAAACCACTAGCAGTGCTGTTGTCCCATCGTTATCTCTCTTGTTCACATCAGCTCCTTGACTTGTCAGATACTTGACTGTATCGAGATGACCATCCAATGATGCAAAATGGAGGGCTGTCCCTCCACCATTAGTTCCGCCGTTTACATCAGCCCCTTGACTTATCAGATATTTTACTATATCGAGATGACCATTCAATGATGCAATATGCAGGGCTGTCCATCCATCTTGTGTTCCACTGTTCACACCAGCCCCTTGACTTATCAGATATTTTACTGTACCGTGGTGACCATTCTGTGATGCCACTAGCAGTGCTGCTGTCCCATCGTAATATCCCTTGTTCAGATCAGCTCCTTGACTTGTCAGATATGTTACTGTTTCGAGATGACCATTCAATGATGCAGTATACAGTGCTGTCCATCCAGCATTAGTCTCGCCGTTCACATCAGCCCGTTGACTTGCCAGATATTTTACTGTATCAAGATGGCCATTATTTGATGCAATATGCAGGGCTGTTGTCCCATCGTTATCTACCTTGTTCACATCAGCCCCTTGACCTGTCAGATATTTTACTATATCGAGATGATTATTCTGTGATGCTGAATGCAGGGCTGTCCACCCAGTTTCATATTCTTTGTGTACATCAGCCCCTTCAATCGTCAGATATTTGACTGTATCTAGATAGCCATTCTGTGATGCCAATAGCAGTGCTGTTGTACCATTGTTATCTGCCTTGTTCACATCAGCTCCTTGACCTGTCAGATATTTTACTATATCGAGATGGCCATTCCGTGATGCTGAATGTAGAGCTGTCCACCCAGTTTTACTTTCCTTGTTTACATCAGCCCCTTGACTTGTCAGATATTTAACTGTAACAAGATGGCCATCCCCTGATGCAGCATGCAGTGCTGTTGTCCCATCGTTATCTTCATTGTTCACATCAGCCCCTTGAATTGTCAGATATTTGACTGTATCGAGATAGCCATTCTGTGATGCCACTAGCAGTGCTGTTGTCCCATTGTTATCTCCCTTGTTCACATTAGCTCCTTGACTTGTCAGATATTTTAATATATCGAGATGACCATTCTGTGATGCTGAATGTAGGGCTGTCCATCCAGATTGACCTTCCTTGTTTACATTAGCCCCTTGACTTGTCAGATATTTTACTATATCGAGATGGCTATTCTGTGATGCAAAATGTAGGGCTGTCGATCCAGTGTTACCTTCCATGTTTACATCAGCCCCTTGAAGTGTCAGATAGTTGACTGTATCGAGATGGCCATTCTGTGATGCTGCAGACAGGGCTGTCCATCCATCGTTATTTACATTGTTCACATCAGCCCCTTGACTTACCAGGTATTTGACTGTATCGAGGAGACCCTTAAACGATGCTACATGTAGGTCGGTCATTCCATATTCATTTGCTTTGTTGACATCTGCCCCTCGACTTGTTAGATATTCCACAGTATCGAGATGACCAAGCTGTAACGATGTATACAGGGATGTCATTTCTTTGTTATCACTCTTGTTAACACCAGTCCCGTGACTTTTTGGATATATGAATGTCTTTTTATGACGATACTCTGACTCTTTATCCAGGAGTGCCCAGCCCTTATATATCTGGTTCATATCAACCCCCTGCCTTATCGTATACTTAAGATGTTTGTTTTTTGCTTCCTCAATCGACGATACTCTTACTGCATCACCGCTCATTTCATATTCCACTGCCATGATTATGTCGTTACAGTGTCCACGTTATCGAATTAGAATGCCAATCCTTTTGGGTTTCAGCAACAGAAGTTCATCAATTATTTGTAGTATTCTATAGTCCAGTAAGCAGTTTGTGTTTGACAAAAAAGAAGAAATTATATATCATACACATAACAAATCACACAAAGGTTCTATTTACTGGGGGTCGGGCAGATTGCGCAAGAGCACAAACATCGATCATGAAAGTCTTGTAAAGCAGCGGCGTGAGCAGCGACGTACAAATTTCAAGATTTCAGTCTAAAACTCGTTAGTTTAGTCAAATGTTTAGGAGATGCATTGATTTATTTCAAGTTATGTTTTCTAAGTTCACATTAAAAGTTAATCGTTAACAACTAATTTATTTGATTTCTCATTTCACGTGTCATCTTCATTGAAGATGTGAGGTCACATACACTTTATGAAATATCTTGAATAGTCTTCTAATTCTTGAACATAAGGATATCCAATTTTCCCATATTGCGCGAAGGCATGTCCCGCCTGAGAGATGACTTGTGGGTAAGTTTTAAATAATTATCGGTGTATTTGTGTGCAAGTCCTCGCTGCAGGATTGTTGGTTATGAATTATGTTGAATTCTGTGGTTAGATGGTGTCTTCTACCGCCAACATTGGTCTTCAAATAGTAGGTCTACTGATGTCGCCTTCCTAAATCTTGGCGTGCTGTCTTAATTATCTATAAACCATGGACAACGATTCCTTGCCTGGGATCATCTTTATGTTGGCCTTCCATTTCCTCCCATGGCAACATGCAATCCGCTAGCCAATAAAGAGAACCATCCCCGAACCATCTAAACGACCAGCAGTAAGTAAGTAACATGTGTACGTTCCAAAGACGCGTTGATGTTACCATACGGCTGAATATAGTTCTTCACGGGCCATGCTGACTGATGAGTGGCGATAATTGCGGAATGATCCAGTACGCAATCATTTCACGATTACAATGCTAAATATCCTCATTCTAGAACATACTCCATTTGTCCTTTCCAGTAAATAACATGATACTTATGTATTAATTTGATCAGATTGTATTACCCTGCTACACACACAGCGCGGGAGATAAAAAATATGCGATATCTATATCTCATTGAACTTTGGACATACAAATATGATAGACCTGAAATTAGATCAAATATTGTACTAGAGGGTAAATATGTCCAAAGGTACAATCTGTATTCATGCAAATTGCCCCTATAATTTGCAAATATTATAATTGGGTGGTGCTGAAGACATGTGAAATATTATTTCGTTATTCATACAAATAAGACAGTTAGTATGTATTAATTCAACTAAGTTCATTTATTTTCACATGTGTTATGCCATATGATTAAAATAAATTAGTCAATAATGCATGAATAAACTTTCTGTTAATTTCAAATGATGATAATATACTCTGTTTAAATAGCGCCTAATATGCCTCTTAAGACGCATGTATTTCAAACATTCATACTTCCCCCTTGTTCAAAATTATTATATAATATATGTACAGGGTCATTACATACATTTAACAAAAGGAACACATAAGTCAGAAATAACCCCATGCATGTAAGACCAGCAATAAAGACGGCGCTGAATGGGCTATCTCTCCGATTTGATTTTGTTCATATTTATTTGCAGTGAACAATATACAGTAATTGCGCTTCGAGCACCGTTTTAGATAGATACTGCGCAATATTAATATTAAATATAATCATTTGAAAGTAGTACTTGTTCCTTTTCTTTTCTTTTTATTTTTGATTTCGGAAAATAATACATATCAATACCAAAATATAATTAGTTGTGTCGACAAGAGTTTCTTTGATAAATAGGTCGTTTTCCTACCCGGATTGCACCCGATATCTAGTGAAGGCGGTCAGTCAAGCCAGCTGCGCAATTTCAGCTGGAACAATCGTCGATACAGAGACTAGTTTAGCTAGTTGAAAAGACAGGTTTACTGATTTTGCAATGATGTTTTGTAGTATGTTTTAGCCTTTAAAATCTTAATTAAACATACTAACCTCTGTCACTTGATTATTGCGAGCAGTTTATATGGTGTACATGAAACAACACAGTGATAATTGTAATTGCATATGTATAAATAATGTTTTGTTATGCAACTCATATACTGAATAATACTGGGTTGTATTTTATGCTAAACTAAAGAGAATTTAACACACAAAGAGACAAAGTAAACAATTAAGAAATCCTTCTATACATCACAACTCTCAAAAACTTTGGACAAACTGTATAAACAATGAGTGAGCATGCAAGATGACATTTTTACACGCTGCTTTCTTTCCGATATAAGGGATTGTTTCAATTAATGTTTATTTTGTTTATGATTGATGTTTTTTTGTTTATCGTTTTGTCTAAACTGTTAATTGCTAAGTTATTATTGACCTGTAATTTGTTAAGTGTAGCTTCCCAATTGTAATGATTCCGTGCTCTTATTACTATAAAATCACCCTTGCATGTTTTCGCTACATATACTAGAATAATTTCACCGCGTTGCTACTCTGCCTGCTTTGATTTATAATGGCTTTATTGTAGAAGTAGTAGTAGTAGTAGTAGTAGTAGTAGTAGTAGTAGTAGTAGTAGTAGTAGTAGTAGTAATAGTCGGTAGTAGTAGTAGTAGTAGTAGTAGTAGTAGTAGTAGTAGTAGTAGTAGCAGTAGTAGTAGTAGTAGTAGTAGTAGTAGTAGTAGTAGTAGTAGTAGTAGTAGTAGTAGTGTAGTAGTAGTCGGTAGTAGTAGTAGTAGTAGTAGTCAGGGGCGTCGATCACGGGGGGGGGGGGGGATGGGGGGATATATCCCCCCCCCCCAATATTTGAGGTGGGGGGGGGGGGATGGCCTGTATTATCATCCCCCCCCCCAATATTTGGGAGGGTAAAAAAAAAGAAAAGAAAAGTATACTGGCGCATGTAATTGTGGAAGAGGCTACTATCGTATGTCTTATGTTAGAAAGTCCTTACTCATTCCTCCATAAGCAAAAGAAGTGCGATCCGCCCTTTGGTTTTCTGCAAACTTGATTTCTATAACACGGCAACTCAGAAACAAGTTTATAAAACGTGAAATTGATGCCTTAGGTATGCTCCAGATTGCACAATTTCAAGCCCCAAAATGCAAAAGCTTCCTACCGTGGGAGGGGGGACACGGGGGGGGGGGGGGGGGGGGGGGGGGGTGTTTAGGGGGTTTAAACCCCCCCTTGGGCTGCCAAGTGAAAATGTGATGTGCATAGACAAACGCCATCATGGGTTTAACCCCCCCCCCCCCTTGGGCTGCCAAGTGAAAGTGTGATGTGCATAGAAAAACGCCATCATTGTGTCCAGACCCACACAGTATCTGTATCGTCATTGGGTCAACCCCCCCCCCCCCCCTTAGCAAAATAGCCCCCCAAAAATCGCCTCGCCGCTACGCGGCTCGTGGACGATGCTCCGCATCGTCATTGGGTCAAACCCCCCCCCCCCTTAGCAAAATAGCCAAAACAAAAATCGCCTCGCCGCTACGCGGCTCGTGGACGATGCTCCGCATCGTCATTGGGTCAAACCCCCCCCCTCTTAGCAAAATAGCCCCCCCAAATAAAATCGCCTCGCCGCTACGCGGCTCGTGGACGCATCGTCATTGGGTCAAACCCCCCCCCCCCTTAGCAAAATAGCCAAAAAAAATCGCATCGCCGCTACGCGGCTCGGACTTCGCCGCTTCGCGGCTCGTGGACGATGCTCCGCATCGTCATTGGGTCAAACCCCCACCCCTCTTAGCAAAATAGCCCCCCAAAACAAAAATCGCCTCGCCGCTACGCGGCTCGTGGACGCCCAAAAAAAATCGTCTCGCCGCTTCGCGGCTCGTGGACGATGCTCCGCATCGTCATTGGGTCAAACCACCTGATCATCCCCCCCCCAACTATGAGAAGAAATCGACGCCCTTGGTGGTAGTAGTAGTAGTAGTAGTAGTAGTAGTAGTAGTAGTAGTAGTAGTGGCAGCAGCAGCAAAAAAATCAGTAGTAGTAGTAGTAGTAGTAACAATAACCATTTTATCATGATTTCTTTGCTCAGTTACGGTGAGGGACCCTTCATATTCCACTACATTATTATCACCCTTGCCTATGAAGCCAACACACCACAGGAGCTGAAGGACGTATGTATAGAAAATTATTTTGATGGAATATATTATGTACTCGCTCCAAGTATAATGTGTAATGTGCAATAATATAATAAACGCTTTATTCATCCACTTAATAATAATAATAACTGTTATTTAAAATACGCTATTCACGCGGGTATCATAGCGCTTACAAAACATAGCGCTTAGAACATACAATTATACAATCAAAAACTTAATGCTTACATAATGCTAACTAAATGATCAATTACAAAAGAGGGAAAAGTGGGTCTTTAAGTGTGATTTAAATGTAGTGATAGATTAAAGTTCTCTTAGTATGTGACGAACACTGTTAATTAAAGGGGACCACCACGCAAAAACAACGCAGGCTTGTAAATTATGTTTTTAGTACCCTTATTATTTTGTTATCAAATAGAAGCCACCACTTTTACAAAGAGTTGTGTAATCATAAAGAATATAATCAATGGCCCGAGCTTCGGAACTTAACAGGGCCTTAGGTTCTACTCTACAAGCGCCAATCATTTGCGAGTCTGTCAATTCTGCACAGGCCTACGGTAGGAGACAATATAATTCGTACGTCATATACATTAGAATACTCTTCTCCTGCAGACACATGATTCAATATGATGACGATTTATATTTATATTATTATGAAGATGATGAAAGGACCATTACGTTATCATATGACAGTATACGCCAATGAACTAAAAGCGTCTTCTCCCTCCTTGTTCTCACCCCACTGCTCAACAGTTCCAGGACTTTGCCGAAGGGCGCAACTTCGGATCCGCATCCAGGACCGTCCTGCAGGCCAGCGAGATCATCGAGGGAAACATCGAATGGATGGAGAGTAATGCTGAAATCGTAAGCCAGTGGTTTCACGATCATGCGAAATAACAAATTACCATGTCAACGGGACAGCGCACCGAATGTATTGGTCAGTCATCATATTCATACAACATCACTGGGACGGCGGCTGAAAGTCAAGAATCAAGAATACAATCGGATGGATGGAGAGGAGAGTAATGATAACATTGTTAGTCAGTGGTTTCAGGATCATTCGAAATAACAAATTACCATGGCGACGGGACAGCGGACTGAATGTATTGATTCGACATCACTAGCTGAGACGGCTGAGATTATCAAGAATCAAGAATAAAATCAGGTGGCTGCAGGATAGCAATGCTTACTTTGTAAGCCAGTGGTTTCAGGATCATTCGAAATAACAAATTACTATGGCAACGGGACAGCGGACTGAATTTATTGATCAGATGTATAATGTCCATTCGACATCACTAGCTGAGACGGCTGAGATTATCAAGAATCAAGAATAAAATCGGGTGGCTGCAAGATAGTAATGCTTACTTTGTAAGCCAGTGGTTTCAGGATCATTTGAAATAAAATAACAAATTACCATGGCAACGGGACACAGAACTGGATTTATTGGTCAGTGGTCGGCTATCATATGCATACGAGATGGAGAGTAATGGTAACACTGTAAGCTAGTTGTTTCAGATCCTTCGAAATAACAAATTACCCTGGCAACCGGACAGCGGATTTAATTTATTGATCGGATGTATCATGTCCATACGATATCACTACATGCACTAGCTGAGACGGCTGATATTATCAAGAATCAAGTATAATATGGAATGGATAGAGAGTAATGTTAACATTGTAAGCCAGCGGTTTCAGGATCGTTCGAAATAAAATAAATTAATTTATTGCTCCGATGTATAATGTGAATACGAAATCACTGTGACGGCTGAGATTAATCAAGAAAAAATAACAAATTACCATGGCAACGGAACGGACCGAATGTGTTGACCAGATGAATCAGGGTCAGGAGGCGCGGATTTAGATGGGGGCACATCCGGCCCGTGCCCCCCCCCCCCTTTTTGAAACCAACCAAAACAAATAATATTACATAATAGATATTTTAAAAAAATACAATTAAAACAAATACAAAATATATATATATACGGTATTGTCCAACCAACACATTTCAGTTATATCCATTGTAACATACAAATATAATATTATAAAAAATATGTAATAAAATTAAGCTGGTTTTCCATTCGATGATTTCACATTTTGAACAATTAATTACACTGCAACTACCGTAAATTACCGTACTGCCCTAGCCCTGCGCATGGCATGCACTGTACACGTCTACATCTATATCTACTCCTGATCGACGCCGCGAGTTCGACAGCCCGCGTGTTTTGAAGCACGCTGCGCTTCGTGTACCACAGTACAGCGAGTTAGCCAAAGCTCGAGTCACCAAACAAGATGAGGCCAAACTCGGTGAGCCAATTCTTTCTTATCTGAAATGAGCAGAATGCATAACCTCCTTCTGAAACCATGTATTAGTCCTTTTTGAATCTGTAATTTGCTCATCAAAGTTTTGCCCCGGCCGGGGCAGTTGCTTCCCGGGGGGGTCTGTCCTCATTGAAAGGGGGGTATCATGCGTGACCAAGAAAACGAGTAATTAGGGTGGTTTTTTACGATCAGGTGAGATACTCGAGTATCTCGTTTAGGGTCTCAAAATCACCCAAAATCAGGAAAAAGGGTATCTTTTTTAAGCTGATGAATTACTCGTTTAGGGTCTCAAAAACTCAGCTTACTTGCTTAGGGTATCAAAAATAGTTATAACTTGCTTTTAATAGGGGTTTACAAAAAAAGATAACTTGCTTAGGGTATCAAATATAGCTATAACCTGCTTAGAGGTTTACAAAAAATTGATTACTTGCTTAGGGTATCAAAAATACTTGCTTAGGGGTTTACAAAAAATTGATTACTTGCTTAGGGTATCAAATTACCGATACTCATACTTACTTAGGGTGTATTTTTTGCACCACGCAAATACTCGTTTAGGGTGCTTTTGGCAAGTCCTTGGTCACGCATGATACCCCCCTTTCTACGAGGACAGACCCCCCCCCCCCCCCCCCGGGAGTTGCTTATGCCAATCTGCATGTCACGGCTAGCTGTTATGCATGGGAGGGGGGGGGGGGGGTGGGAGTGAGTGTGTGTCCAGAATTTCAGAAACTTAACCAAAATAAAGGCGCCTCGGTTGCTGTGAATTTTACAGAAAGTAAGAATAAACTACTAAGCTGTTAGCTACACAGGGTCTTAAATCCCGGGGGATGGGGGGGATGCATCCCCCCCTACCGTTCTTGAAGGAGGGGGGATGGCCTGTACAAATATCCCCCTGAGATTCCAACAGCAAAAAAGAGAGAAAAAAAGAAAGGAGGAAGAAGAAGAAGAAGAAAAGAGAAAGAAATGTGATTGTTTCAATTTCAGCATAACGCATGAGAAATTCGTTTTTTTGTTATGTATGTATAACTGTACAGGCTACACGTATACCATGTATACAGTATGTCACGATCATTTAGAGTAGTTTGCGCGAAGTGCGCGAACAAGCGCTTCATAAACTTCAGAATCGTTTTTCGTTATTTTGCACTAGTATTATTATAGCCCAGACGTTGCTAAAATCTTCAAGCTCGCTCCGCTCGCTCGCATACATAATATTTCACAACATCGGGTGTTTATATATAACCCTTCATAACGCCATATCATAAGTAATAAAACGAATATACCCATACAATAATATTGAAACAAATGGCAATTTCCGCTGTGAAATTGCTAAAATTTTCAAGCTCGCTCCGCTAACTCGCATACATAATATTTCACAATCTCGGGTGTTTATACATAACCCTTCATAAAGACATAAAAACAAATAAACCCATACAATAATATTGAAACAAATGGCATTTTCCGATGTGAAATTGCTAAAATTTTGAAGCTCACACCGCTCGCTCGCATTATTCATATTATGCAAATTACCTTATCATAATTTAAGACTATTAACTGTTTTACTATCATTTGAAAATTGGAGAATTTCACGTCTGATATGCACCAGATAGCTCCATTCTAGTGTAAAAATCGCCAAAGCTCCCTGGTGTGGGGAGGTATACACGGTATACACTTTCGACCTCCATATGAAGATACCCTGGCGCTGCCCCTGTAGTATGGTACAGTTTACTAATAAAGAATTTGATCAAGAAACTGCAAAATGATTCGCCATTTATTATATTACAGCTAAAAAAATGTAATATTTAAAGTTCGAAATCATTAGACATGGGTCCATTTTTCACAAAAAATCCTTAGCCATGGGTCCATTTTTTACACAAAAAAAATCCTTAGACATGGGTACCTATTTACAGCAAAAGGACCCTTGGATGTGGGTATGGGTTCGGGCGCTAGTTCACTTTTGTACCCGCACTCCGGTGTCGGCACGCTACGCCGCTAGCTGGCCGTGACGCGCTCATGAAGAGTACCCTACTAAACTCAAATATAACGTACCCAAAATCAACTAAATCTTCGACAATTGCTCAAATAATGGTCATGATTTCAAAGTAGTTATCTTTTTTACCTGTAGCTACATGTAGGTCTGTTACTGCAATATTCATTTGATATGTGATTTTAGAAAACGATATTCCATGTTGTGATACAATACATGAACATCATGGAAGTTTCGAAGGAATAGTAATTTCCTTATCCTAAGTGAGAAGTACTATATCTGACCAAAGTTGAAGGCTCTTGCATGCAGTTTTTCTCAATTTCAATGATGTAAATAAGGTTACAAGATGAAGTTCCAGTCAGAAATTGTGACATCATGACCCATTTTCATGTTAAACATAACTATTCAAATTCATCAGTCATTCTTCTGAATTTCCTGCCAAAGAAAACATCTCAGAGTCATTACAAGAATTTGATTTTCATATTGCTAGATATATTTCTGGCCTGCAACTGTAATAATGTCATACAAGTGTGTACCTTTAAACTGGATGTTTCATTAGGGAAGAAAGTACTAATTTTATTTTGATTCTGTAATGACATACTCATACTATTACAAACATTCTTTTAATTTTGAAATATATTCGAGTTATCACAAGATTTGAATTTTGAAATTGCCATATTTTTCTCTAGCCTGCAATAGTTATTTGATATGTAAATGTGCTTCTGTAATACCACATGATCATGTCAGAAATATATCAAGTTTAAAACATGTCAGTGTAATGTAACTTCTTGGTACATTTGACGGTCTTGCCCCCCCCCCCCCCCCCCCCCCCCATACCGAAAGGCTGGTTATGCGATAAATTACTCATAAATGCTTGCTGCAAAATGAGTTAGAATACCCTCTACAGTATGCACCAGATTTCACCATTTTAAGCTAAAAAGTGCAAAGGCTCCCTACTGTCGGAGGGGGACACCCCCCTCCTACACACCCCCCCCCCCCCCCCCCTCACTCGCTTCGCTCGCTCGGGCTTTGTCGCTCCGCTCCCTCGCCTTATCACCCCCCACATTTCACAATAGATTGTTTATTTTGTGCCCCCCCCTTTTGAAATTCCTGGATCCGCCCCTGATATTCAGGGTCAACATCCGGTTGGTGTTAGCCAGTGGTTTTCAGGATCATACGAAATATTGCAGTACATTATCATTGCAACGAGACAAACGGCTGGTGGCAGGCCCGTAACCAGGGGGTACGTTGGGGCGTACGCAGCCCCTAAATTCAGAAAGGTCCACTTTTTACAGATCTCAAATCCACTTTTTACCGGTCTCGAGTCCCCTTATACACAACTTAACCAGTGGTCTCGGCCTCGGCCTCGAACTTTTTTGGCGGCGGAAACCCCCCCCCCCCCCCCTCCCCTTCCCCCTGCTTACACGATTCTCAACCAGTGGTCTAGCTCTCGGCCACGTTTGGTCTCGGTCCCGTTTTTGTAAATTACTCACTCCCCCCTTGAAAAATCCTTGCTACGGGCCTGCTGGTGGGGATTGGTAGATTAATCAGTCAGGATCGTGCCAAATGATACATTACCATGGCAACGGGAAAATCTGGTATGTGGAGATAAATGCGAACATTTTGTGGTATCTGGGTCATTGCGAAATAATAAATTACAAAGGTAACGGGAATCACACCGAATTTGTTGGTCATATATATTAGGTAGTTTTCAGGCAAAATCAGCCAATTTTCCTGCAATATTTATTTAGCTCATTTTATTTCAAGAAGGGATGGGTGTTATTCGGCAACAGATTCAGTACGTTCAGTGTATTTGATTTTGATAATTGATTAGTATAATTTTACTCTCATGTATATATCGCGGATGAGTGTGTGTGTGTGTGTGTGTGTGTGTGTGTGTGTGTGTGTGTGTGTGTGTGTGTGTGTGTGTGTGTGTGCGCGCGCGCGTGTGTGTGTGTTTTGGCGTTCAATTGGAATATGTTTCTATATTGCATGTGGTAAATTTGGTATATAAATACTAAATATGTATTTTATACTTATATATTATGTTGTCCTCTTTTTACAAAAATGTATTCATCAAATATAGTTACAAAATATATACATAACTGCTATGTACAATTAATGCAGCGGGTGATGAAAAACATACCGAGATATTCACATTTTATTGCAGAATATCGTCTACAATTTTCAATGTAAATATATTATTTATTCATTCTTGATATAATAGTGTTGGTTAAACGAGAAACTCAACATGGCATACAGAATTAGCAGTTATTCCACGATTAATCTGATGTGGGACTTTAAATGGAGAGGTATCGTTAATGAATCCTTTATGTAGTATGTTATCAAATTGTCAGTGTGCAAATCCCGTAAACAACGTCGTACATGGAAATGTGCAAATAACAATTTATTTTATTTATATAGTATATATGCTGCTGTTTGTATATCATTATACTAATTGTATGATTTAATTAAATATATTTGAACGGATTTTCTATACAGTGTATTGATGTAACTAATAAACTATTTAAAAACTGAAATCGCACATTACTATCGGTTTCATTTTCCTCGCAGCGACATGAATTATTTAATAATAATAATAATATTAGGAGACGGGGACAACAATCCACCCCAATTGGAAATCCGTCAATCTGACCCAAGAACTAAAGAGCAAAATCTAACCACGCTTCACCACTGGACCACCCTTTGGTGAACATTTCATTAATTTACAAGACCAAATTCTATTTTGGGCAAAGACACTAGTCTTGTTTTGATTTCCGACCTATATTTTTAGGGGTGTTTATTATACCCCCGCCAAAGTTTGAAAGGGGGTACATAAAATTTGGTACACTCGATGTTCTCGAGGTGATGGTGTGCAATACATAGTTTGTGTTTTTCGAAACTAGTACTGCGGGGGTATTAATCACATTCAGTGATATTTCTAGTTTAGACTCGTTTAACCCCAAATCGGCGCTTTAAAACGATTTTTTTCAAGCAAAAAAAACCCACTTGCTATACCCTCACCATAAGACCGAAGTAATCTACCAAACGGTGGATACATCACCGTTTATAGTATGTAATGTACATACAATTTAAACTCATTTCAACACAACCAAAATCACAACTTTCATGACCACGCCAACACTTCGCTGACAAATTGCACGAATAAATAAGATGTACATCAATTTAAATTCAACTAACTTTTTATTTACATAGAAATCAGAAACAAAAAAGGACAAGCAACGAAAATGAAAACAAAAACAAAAAAGGTTTGGAACAATTTACATTTAAACAAGCGACGATAAACACAAAAACAATCATGGAGGATATGTAAATACTTGTTAAAAATGTGAATGCTTTCAACTGGTCACAAACGCACCGATATTCTTTTTCCCCATCCACTGTTAAAACGAGACTACGAATTTAGATGCATCTTATACAAAACACGAATTGAAAGATGGATTTTTTTAAACGACAAAATTTAAACGACTATAGCCATTATATTTTACATGTCTGATAAGGTTATGTTTGATTATGCCTGCTGATCCATGTTAATTTATACAAACTTGGGAGTTAAGACCAATGATTTAACGAAAACCACGTGGTGTCTTAAACTGTCTACAGCATAAATATCATGTGAAATAATGGAATGGAATGATCTCTTGATAACCTTCGTGAAGGACAACAAATCTTCAACAGCTAAACTGCTCGATTTCTAATGAAAAAAAAAACAATTTAAAAACATGCGAGATATAATTACCATAATCTTAATCAATAGACCGCTTCTGTAATGTGTGCAAATATGCGTATGACGTAAGACTCCCCCGTTGGCAAGCTTAACAATAGTAACTAGGTCCGGCAAGCTAAGTTTGCCGGAGCTTGCCGGACCTAGTTACTATTGTTAAGCTTGCCAACGGGGAGTCTGACGTCATACGCATATTATTTGCATACATTACAGAAGCGGTCTATTGAACGCCAGGTACACATGAAAAGGTAAGGGCTTAATCAACATAAAGACGTGGATGACCTAAATATACAACTACTATACAATATGCACGCATGGCCCATCTTTTATTTTACCCAGTTACGACAGTTCCAAATTATATCATGGCCACAAACCAATTCAATAAATTTCCATCAAGTATTTAATCTCGGCTTGGTGAAACGTCAATCATGGGAAGCACGCTAAGAATACTTATCAAATCAGAACAATCTAATCAGACACGATGTAGTTTCAAGCTATTGCAACTCTGTTCTTTGGCACGTTCATCCCAACAATACCAATACATCGGGAGACGTATGTCCCCAAATACAAGACTGTTGTCGGAGAATAAGAAACTTCCAAAGCCCCCCGGTTGCAGAAAGACTTGCAATCGAGTGTAAATATGCAATTGCAAGTCAGATCATGTGACTAAATGTACAAACTGCTTGGGTCAAAATGTGCATATTTTCTGACTTGGCAATTAATTGCAACTTAACAATAGATTGTAACTCTTTTTGTAACGGGGCCCTGGTTACAGCTTTCGGTATGTGCTCAGAGACTTAGCATGATGTGACGCTTTCAAAACTGAAGGGCATAAAGGACAAGATATTGCAGGACGTCCAAGATTTAAATTTATGCTTGTATTGTTTTTTTTGTAACACTTGCCAAGTTTGTTTTTATTATTCGTGTAATAGTCAACTTAAACATTACCATAAAAGGTCTACCCTGTTCGGATAATCATAAAATGTTGTGTGAATTTTCACGTCCGACATTAGTGGCAATGGATGTCTGCAAGACGTGAAAACGGCAAGTTGTTCCGATACCATTTCAAAGTTGTGAAGCCATCGTGGATGGTTCGCGCTCAATCATGCACATCATAATTTATAACACATCTCAAAATCCAGACCAGTCTCTACCTGTTAACAGTTTATACACAAACCGTGTGCGTATCGTCATTACCACATGACCAGGGGGTGTTGCATAAACAGTTGCAATTAAACAACTTCCCAAAATCTAACGCAACTTTGCCCATAAACGCAAATCAATTGCATAAAAGTTTTTTTTTTAATTTTTTAAGCGAGAGTCGCGTTTAATATCAAATGTAACTTAGCGTTTGATCTATTATCTAGTGCAAAGTTACTTTGAAATTAAGCCCAAATTCTCCTTATACAATGGACAGTTGAGTCCAATTGTAAAGTTGCGTTTAAATAAATGCAAAGTCCAGACTAATCGCAACTAGGAAGTTCTATGCATGACCACCCAGGTGAGGTTTATCTTCTGCGCATGGCGGCGACGTTCCCTTTTCTTTTATCGCGATGTCGTGTACTTGGTGACGGCCTTGGTGCCCTCCGACACGGCATGCTTAGCCAGCTCTCCGGGCAAGAGTAGACGAACAGCGGTCTGGATCTGTAATGAAAAGCAAATATAAGCACATATGTTTTAAGTGATTTAAATGTATTTCAATATTTCACAAATTACAATTTGTTTAACAGGTAAATACACAATATGCATACGTAAAGTACAATGTGAAATGCACATAAGTATAATAAACAATATACATCACATAATCAAGCATCAAGTTCTGTAACATAACGTAAAATATGGGGGAACCAAAAAGAAGCGAAGCTTGTAAAATATTTGTTCCCGGGGGTAATTGTGTCTTATCAAAATACAATGAACTACGTCGTCAAGACGTGTGTTCTGAAATTAATTATTCTCTCCATTAGTATCCCCTTGGATTACCTAAAAATAGTCGGCCATTGTTACAAGTATTAGCGTAACATTGAATACAAGACAGTTAATGACGTAATGTTTACCGTGTTTGGTTGTCAATGTCGATTTAGCTTGAATAAACCAGTTTCGTAATGCTATTTAAAAACAATCCTATTTACAAATCATTTATCTATGTGCAGTGCTTTTGCCAAAATATTATAATACATATCAAAAACCAGTAACTTTGTTGACGTGCAAAAAGTGATGAATAGTTGATAACAGATTTATTATTGTGATTTAATGTCCACTATGCAATGTGTGAAAAATTCACGTTAAATGGATGTTATATGGCCATGAAATGAACAAAAATGCAAAGTGATATTCGCTAACTCATTGCACTGACTTTGTACTCGGGTTATAACTTTCCAGTGGATAATGAAACGTCTGGACAATCTAATCGTAAATATCTTGCGAACGAATTGAAAAGGGAAATACGAAAACTTCAACCTGTTCCTGGTGTTCCATGCTTCTATCGTTAAATACGAATACAACAAGTTGTTAGAGAACTAGAGTTCTCAATCAGTTTTGTGGATGTTGACAATGTTATTAGATTCATTTAAAGTACCTTCTATTACATGTTTAGATATTAAATGTATACAAGGGTTCAATTAAAAGATACCTCTCGACTGCTGATGGTGTTTTTCTTGTTGTACTGCGCCAGTCTGGAAGCCTCAGATGCCACTCGCTCGAAAATATCGTTGACGAAACTATTCATGATCGACATCGCCTTGCTAGAGATACCCGTGTCGGGGTGAACCTAAAGATGGTAACAAAATTAATGGAAGTACACGCTAAGACGTCAATTTTGAATGCGATTTAGACAGACAAATTAATATTCTATTAAAGGGATAGTTCAGTTTTGGTATAGAGGGCGCTTCAAGAAATAATTCTTTTGTGAGGTAATGAAAAACTGTAAAGAGCACACAATTTTAATTACATAATGAACTTTATTTGATCAAAATCGGTTCAGAATCAGCTGAAATATTCATAAGCATACATTGTGATAATTTGCAAGTTTGTACTTTATTACTTTAATTCTGTCTGACCAAAACTGTACTATCCATTTAAGGTTATGTACCTCAAACCGACGAAGTAGATTGTATTTCGCTTCATGGCGAAGAATGATCATGTAGGATAAAATACATTTTCAAAGATAGCTTAGTATATTAATTTCAATACTCTGCTGTATCGCTTAAAGAATGATATTTTGTAGTTAATATGGGACTGCAACGTGTTGCATAATCTTCACACTTCTGTTGTGAATTATGGAAATTATACGTTCCTTCTCCACCCAAACTCCAGTCTGTTAACCACTTTTAAGCCATCGTCTCCTGCAATATAAATACAATTCACGTATTACCTGCTCCTTTTTTTGATTATTCACAAACAAAAGTGCCAATAATTGTATTCAAAATGTTTAATAGTTTTAGTTTTGAGTTCACCTGTTTGAGTACTTTGTAGATGTAGATGTTGTAGGACTCTAGACGACGTTTTCGCCTCTTCTTGTCGGGATTGCGTCCGCCGGCCGAGATTGCCTTGGCTTTACCCGCCTTCTTCTCTCCCTTGCTCGCTGTACCTTTGGGCGGCATTTTGGATTTATCTGAATCGGACAGGAAATAAACAGAACCGTCAAGTTGTTATTAACATCAAGAAATTACATTTCCCTTTCTGGTTTGCATCGTGTCCGGTGGCCAAAATCGTCTTGGCTTAACCCTCCTCTTCCTTTCGTACCTTTGGGCGCCATATTTAATTTATCTGGAGTTGGGAAAAGATTGAACGAAACGGTAATAATAGCGTCAATTAAATCGCCCATTTTCTGGTTTGCATTGCATTGCGCCCGTTAGCCTTTAATATGCAGTCATCTCCCCTTGCTCGCTCTACCTTTGGGCGCCATTTTAGAAAGAAATAATAAAATCGTCAATACCAGGGTTGGCGCGATTTAAATCGTTTGGATTTAAATCGAGATTTTAAAAAAAAAATCGCACTGATTTTAAATCACCTCCATAGACTGTTGTAGAAAATATTTTCTGTTTTTGTTTTGTTTTTGTATATTATCTTGCCCCCCCCCCCCCCCCAATTATGCTTTAAAGGGGTAGTTTAGTTTTGTTAGAGAGGGCGCTGCAGATCACAATTTTTTTGTGAGGTAATGAAAAACTGAGTGTTGAATTTGAGAGAACATGCAATTTTAATGGCAGAATAAACTTTATTTGGTCAAAATCGACCCAGAAACGGCTGAAATATCAATAAATATATCTGATCTTATAATTATTTGGGGCCCAAATAATTAGATGATTTTTAGAAAAAAATAAAAAACATGCTTGCACTTTTTCAAAAATGTTCAAAAGCATTTTTTAAATAGTTGTTGATGATCTCGCTATTTAATCATTATATCAATAAAACATCACATGCATAATTTTGTATGAAAAATAGTTGAAACCAATGCCTTTTTAAAAAGCGCCCTCTTGTGTTTCAATGGCACTTTTTGAATGATAACAGGCTTTTTACTTAGTCGTTTGTAATTTTGTATACCTTTCGAGCATGATGGATTATAACTATTAGTTTATAATGTCACTGTGCAGGTTTTGGCTACTTAAGTTCAGCCTTACCAAAACTAAACTACCCCTTAAAACACTACAAATCATTAATGCAGGTGTCATTTGTATGACGCATCTCTTGACCCCCGGGAAAGGTGCGTAATGGATGCGTCATGTACTCCCATATTGACGCACAGGACCGTCATGGAAGCAAAAGGTCAGTCACAACACTGACCCATATGTGCATCATAGTCGGTCACTTTACCATAGGTGCGTCACAAGGTTCGTCAATAGGACCAATATAACCGTCATTTTCATGAAATGGAGATTCACAATTTTGACTCAAATATGCGTCAATGTTTCCTAATGGTGAGTCACTTTTTCTGACGGAGGGTGCGTCATGGTTCATAAAAGGGTGACGCACATCGGTTTAATGACGCACTTTTCCCGGGGGTCAAGAGGTGCGTCATACAAATGACGCCTGCATAAAGCAGGACTCCATAATTAACACTAGCACTTGCCCGCTTGCCCAGGGCAAGTACAATTTCATGTTGGGCAAGTAAAACTTTGTTGTGGAAGTAAAACTACTTTAATGGTCTAATTTGGTTGCCGGATAGGATAACTAAATTGATAAAATACGTGGGAAAACTAATTCCCAATCTCACCTAGAAGTATCAGGGCAAGTACATTTTCTGTTCTGGCAAGTAAGATTTTGATTTTGGTTTTACTTTCACGATCGGGACGGTAGAGAAAAGAGTTAGTGTGGAGGCTGAACAAAATAATAAAAATCGCATTAAGGTTGAAAGAAATCATAAAAATCACACAACCGTGATACAAAATATAATAAATAAAGAGTAATATAAAAAAGTTTCCCAAAATCCATGATTAGTGTAGTTTTTTTTCTTCTCTTTTTTTAAAAACTTTCCTTAAATATTTATAATACACTGTCTGTAGCCAAAACAATTATTTAATCGCAAAAGTATTTGAATATTTGATGCATTTTGATTTGAACTTTAAAAAAAATCGCGCGATTTAAATCAAATAAATCATATTGTTTTAATTTAAAAAAATTAAAAATTAAAATAACAAAATTCCCAACCCTGTCAAGTACCGACATTGTTCTTTCTTGTCCGCATTGTGTCCGGCGGCCGAGATGGCCTTGTCTTTACCCGCCTTCCCCCTTTGCTTGGCCGCCATTTTGGATTTATCTATGCACAGTGGGACCGGAAACTATCATAAAATTGTGAATATCTGTATTGAGCCCGGTGTCCTTACCATGCAGTTTTCTTCCCTTGAAATTAAATGCATTTTAATGTCAATAAAATAATAAATTCGATATTTACAATTATATTCACAAATCACAATTCAGTTTGATACCACATAAATAAATTCGATATAGATTGACAAAAATAGAACTAGCAAATGGCAAAATGCAAGTCGAGGTTACAGGTTAGCTCCGATAATACATAAACTCGTACATTTCCCCAATCAACTTATTCACAATATTTACACAAATTGTAATTGTAGGAAAACGACTTGAAATAAATGCTTCAAAAATTAGCAGAACCTTGAATTTAGGCGCCATTTTGGATTTACGTGAAGTACTGAATTTGGATAGAAGGTACTTGGCATATAAGCATTGGCAGAATATTATACTAAATCATTAATTGCCATTTTCCTCCTGGTTGATCTTTTAAAATTCGAAAGTCTGAAATTAATTTAAACATCTAAAGAATTTGTTTCAAATTGAAAATACATAGAAGCCTTATTTTTTTTATTTTGAAAACAATGAGGTAGGATTATAAAAATCTTTTTTTATATTGAAATTGAATAGGCATCTATTGATGTTCCAATGACAAGGGCCCTGTTTCAGAAAGAGATAAAATCAACTGAGCCAGATCAAATGTTCTTAATGCACACATCTGATTGGTTGAAATGCAGAAAATGTCTCTCTGCAACAGGGCCTAGGTGTAGATCTTTCTTGAATACAATCTTTCAAGTTCAAGTTCAAAATGCAAACTTGTACATATCAATCATGAAATCAAATATCTACAGGTATCCCTTTTCAATGAATTTCATGTTTCTATGCAACATTTTATGCAATTAAGTTACATGATTTGCAATCTGTAAAAATTCAAACCTGATTCTTTCCAACTAATCGAACACAAAAAGTAACTACCCCCTTGACAACTGCTCATAATTGTTTTCAAGATGTCAATTTACCACAATATTTCTACAGTTGTTCTGTGTGAAAATCAAACAGCATTGTTTCACAAACCATCAATAATGCATAAGTATGTGCTGTTTCACAAAAAATGGACAGGCATGTGCAAGTTCTTGTGACTTTGAAATTTGGTCATTTGTCTTTAATCTAGCTGTGCTCATTCAGCCATCTCTCATTTCCACACAAAATGTAAAAAAAATCTGTAGAAATATTGTAGTAAGATGACATCTTGAAACAATTATTGGTTATGAAATTATGAGCAGTTGTCTAGGGGGTAGTTACTTTTTGTGTTTGAATTTTTACAGATTGCAAATCATGTAACTATTGCATATATTATTGCATAACTATTGCAATTTATGGTGCATAGAAACATGAAATCCATTGAAAAGGGATACCTGTAGATATTTGCTTTCATGATTGATGTACAAGTTTGCATTTTGAACTTGAACTTGAAAGATTGTATTCAAGAAAAGATCTACACCTAGGCCCTGTTGCAGAGAGATACATTTTCTGCATTTCAACCAATCAGATGTGTGCATTAAGAACATTTGATCTGGCTCACAATGGATGTTATCTCTTTCTGAAACAGGGCCCTTGTCAGGTTGGAAACATGTGGTATCATTGAAACATCAATAGATGCCATTTGTCTGGATTTCTATTGTATGGGGATTAGCAGGTCTATTTAACTGTGGTAAGCCAAGGTGTGAATAGGCTCTATAATCATGACTTTGAATAGGTCTTTTTCATACATAATACACCCCTATAGAATTCTTGGACATGGGTGTAGGTCTAAAATAATTCAATTTTACATGAAATTTGCAAACTTAAAACAAGGCTGTAGAAAAAACAAGAAATAAAATATCTCCAATTCTTTCATATGTTGTAGAAATGATATCAAGACATTTAAGGCAAAACAATTCTCAAAATTATTTGATCTACGAGATAAAACGGAAGTTCAAATACTAAGGTCAAATGTTATCGTATCCAAACTCACTCATGCATGACAACAAATGGCATAAATGGATTGCATATAACATCCCCAGTCCAATGACACCATCGCAACATAAATTGACACAACGGTTAACGGACAATTGCCATTTGAAAAATGGTGCCAACGCCCATTTAAAAATATTTTAAAAATATGTGAAAAATGAAATACGCAAGGTGTGCCCCCAATAATTGACGTGCCCTTTAAATCAGTCCGACCACGCTACGCCACTGCATTTAGACAATGCATGCATGGGCCGCAGTAGGGCAACATTTGTATTCTTAAAACAATTCCGAAATCGGGATCATCATTGTTCTTAATATAAAACTAAAAAAAGACACGAAATTAAACTTTGAAGGATTCCCACATGGCATTTTAATTTTACTCAAATGTTTAACTTTTCATCCTCAAAAATGTTTGACAAACTGTTTGTATCCATCTATATCATTGCCTTTGCATAATATCACGGTTAAGAAAGTTTGTTTAAACTAAAAATCCAATATTTTGATGATGAAGATGGATTACTGAAACAATCTAACGTCATATATCGCTGAAATGGATCTGAACAGCATAGCATGTGCCTCATAATCATATTGCGAAGGTATCTCACCTGGTTTGAATTGCACGTGTTACAGTCCGCAGTAAATCTTCTCAATTGATGATGTTTTATTCAGGCGACTCAACGTGAATCTACGGAAGATTACGGCGGGAAGCTTGGATGGAAATGGTGCGAGGAATTCGATGAATATTGGCGGGAAAATCAAATGAAGCAGATAGCCCGGTGAATCAAATTAGTGCGTCCTCGCGTCTGGTCTGCAGTGAAATGGTGTGTCGCTTCGCGTATGCCACACGTGCCTGCAAGGGTTTATGGCGATGTTCGAAGTTTGCAGTCCGTTCAAGGAATCTAATTCATATGCAAATAAGAGAATTCCGATTTATATAATGGGTATTATTGGAGAATTAAGTGCAAAATGTAATTAATGATTTATAAACTAAATAAAACAATATTGTATTAAATGGCGATGTTACAATCAATGTAATGTAATCATTATCATAATAGAGGACTATCGTTTTGATGAAATGGATTGAATAATAAAAATGATTTAATAATTAAATTTAAAACGTTCGTAGTTCGTCGTACATACTGCCCCCTACCAAAATAAGATCGTCTGGAATTTCCCACCTGTTCAGTTGTTATGCATGCAATAATGTACATTCCCGGAATGTTAATTGCTTAATTGTACGTCCTTTGTTTGAGCATAGGCATACGAATAAATGAACATAGGAATAATCAAACTGAACAATGAAAGCAACAGGGCCCAGGGGCCCGATTACGGGCCAGCGACATTTACCATGGTAATTGGAATCTTCGGCTCTAACTCATCGATGTCAAAAGGCTAGAATTACATAAAACTCGACGCATGTAGCAGAGCAAACATCCCTTCCTTACTCATTCAACCGCCTATACATTCAAGCATATCTAGAGATCAGTGGAACTAGGGCTGGTCCTGCGTCCTGGTCGAGCTTTCGCCCCCGGAATTCTAACATGGGGTGCAGCTTGGAACAAACTTATCGATCAGTATTATTAACTACAACCACGTTCACACGGCATTGGAATTCACAAAGGTCGTTTAAATATTGAAAGTAATTAGTTATGTCATTATACGGTTTAATACTAATACTATTATACTTTTGACATTTGAGCCATAATTCATTACTTTCAATATAATGTTATTGTTGTATATAAACTGAGAGAAGTTTAAATGATTATTATTCTTATGACGTCCTCAGTAAATGATGAGTAACGACTAACGTGCTATTTAAAGTTTGTTTTATTTACTATGTTTGTAAGTGGTACATTTATTATGTGTTACCACGTGAAAGAAGAATTTCCATTAATTTGGACAATAAACTCAAATCGAATCAATTAAATATTGAGGACATAAATTCATAATTTCAAAAATAAGGAACATAACTCCTGTAAAAATTTTGTCGTAAATTGCAACTGTTGAATTAATTTTAATCTCTGGAACCTGTCACCTTTCTACAGTGGTCACTATTTTCGTTTCACTTATACTGGGGCCACTAACCTTGTTTACCACGTGGAAGTGAGGGAAATGAGGCTGTGGCTGGGGGATTTCAACTTTTAGGCTACAGTGTTGACGCATTACCGTTTTCAGTTCGCATTTTCATGCAAGCATTGTATGTAACCATGGCAATTATAACCGATTCACGTTCACTATTCAAAGATTCGGGAAAGCGCTTTCTACGGCAAGTTTATGTTGTCTGTTTGTCAGTGCATTATATGGTGCCCCAACAAAACGGGAACGGGCACTTCCCAAAATATAGTAACAAATGATAATGTCCATCGGATAGGGTGTCTTTCCCAATGAAAACGATACCAAGAACAGTCATTTTGGTCGTGTAGTTTTTGTTTTAGGGCGCTGTGAGTGACATGTCAGGTTCCCATTTTTGTTCATTTTACCAAGTCAGTGCCTGATAAATCACACTTATTGCCGGTCATAGCATCGATCGACAACGAGCAATACGCGCGGCCATTGTTTTAGTGTGCATTCAGATGTGTTGCCGAGAGAATGGGCATAGTTACATCCTAATGATTGAACCATTTTGCTTGGTGTAAACAAATATTAAAGGGACTTGTAACATTGTTCAAATCCTCAAAATCCAATTGGAATTATAGCGGTTCTCTCATACCTTGTTGTGTTCGTATAAACAAAAAAAACAGCATGGGACCGGTTTCGGTTTTTCAATTTCCCTTTCGTTAAAGGGGTATCCCACTGAGAGGCGAACGTTTTTGCGAACGTTTAGCGAATTATGCAAATTTGGATTTCGCCCGAATTCGTTAAAGGTTGCAAAAAGTTCGTTAACGGTTGCAAAAAGTTCGTTAACGGTTGCAAAAAGTTCGTTTAACGGTTGCAAACGGTCGCAAAAGAAATCGCAAACAGTTTTTTCTTGTCGCAAAGGAATTTTGGACATGTTCAAAATTTTCTTTGCGAATTTATTTTTTCGCAAACAGTCGCAAACGTTCGCAAACCGTCGTTAAACGGTGTCGCTACGTTCGCTAATGATTCGCTAATGCTAGCGATTACATGACCATATGGTTCCTCAATGCAATCGACCCATTGAGCGGCGAATGTTTTGCGAACGTTTGCGAACGTTTGCGGAATTTTGGATTCCGCCAACTTTTCTGACAAATGTTGGCAAAAATCAAGGTTGGCAGAGGCAAACCTGCTTTTCGCTAACATTCGCTAAAATGTTGCAAATTGTCACTAAATATCGCAAAAAAGTCGCTAAAATGTCGCTAATGCAGAGGAAAAGTTGCGAATCCCAAATTCGCTATATTCGCTAACGTTCGCAAACGTTCGCCTCTCAGTGGGATACCCCTTTAAAAAGATATTGTACGATTGAAGCGTTCAGTAATGTTTAAACGATCTACTGGATCGTCGAAACCGTAGTACAACGTCAGTACACTGAGTTTAGTGAGACATCACTTGCATTTTTGCTCATTACTCGGCCATATAACGTCCATTTAACTTGGAATTTTCACACAATACCCAGTGGACATATCAGATAACAACAATATTAGTTACATTGAATCACCCATTCGTCACTTTTTGCACATGCCAACAAAGTTACTAGATCCCTTTAATTCAATTTCATTATGACATTCAATTTACCATAACATTTCCACACATCACTACACTGGTAAAAAATAATGTTCTTTCAGTTAGTAATTATAACTTATTTGTTTCCAATTAGAATTTAAGCAAACACACATTTTTGTCCTGCCTACTCGCTCGATTTGTTCTACAAACTGTAAACATACGACTCAATTAATTCATATAAATTAAGTAGAACAATAAACAAGAGTCATTTAAAGGTACACAGGTTTGAGTATTGGTACTTCCCGAAATGCCCCATGACACTAAATTGGGTTGGTTTTAATTCCATTTGAAAGTTCATTGAATAAAACATATGAAATGAAAATCATTCCCTTTAGAAAGCTCTCATAGTTGTAAAATTTGAATTTAGAAAATATCTATTTATTTATCGTCTAGCCAGGCGATATCTTGACTTTTAACAAAAATACCTAAATGCTTATACACTTCTGTCAAAAAAAAATCTAAAGAGGCTTTTAAGTAGTTGTCGATGATATCTCTATCTAATCACTATTTTTAACAAAACATCACATGCACAATTTTGTATGAAAAAATGGTTGAAACCAATTATTTTTTTAGAAAGCGCCTATTGAGTTGTAACGGCTATTTAAAAAAATGGAAAACCGGGTTTTTACTTAGTCGTTTGTAATTTTCTATACCTTTCGGCCATGGTGGAGTTATAATTATTAGTTTTGTACTGTAATGGTGCAGGTTTTGGTTAACACAATAACGCAGGTATTGCCGCGCGACTTCATGAGTTTTTTCATTGAAGTCTTGCGCAACTTTTGAGACCAAATTTGCGACGACCGGGTATACCGTTCTAGAAGTCATGTGACCTTTTGTAAGTGAGCGTCGGCCGAAAATTGCCTAAATTTTGTGATTTGTGTACAAATCCTATGGAAATTGATTTTTTCATAGAATAGACAAAACCTTCATTATTTTTCATTTCTAATCACTGCAATCATTTAATTTTGGGCTAAAAATTGTTGGAGTAATGGTCAATGATTTATTCCATGAAAAAAAACAATAAAAAACAAAAGTTAAAAAACAAAGAAATACATAAGAAATTCCAAAAACAAAAGAAATACATAAGAAAATTGTTGGCTGTCGCAATTTTTAATTTTCAAAACCTGTTAATTAAGTAAAAAAAGGAATATTCATGGAAAAAATTAGCATAATCTGAGCAATATTTAGTGATTTACAGACAAAAAGGGGATTTTTGCATAAATTTGCATAATTAATTAAAATG
The DNA here is from genome assembly GCA_037951105.1 of Echinarachnius parma. NCBI lineage: Eukaryota > Metazoa > Echinodermata > Echinoidea > Clypeasteroida > Echinarachniidae > Echinarachnius > Echinarachnius parma. Next base: position 117,985 of record JBAMJV010005817.1, read on the forward strand.
TGATATTTCAAAAAAAATAATGATGCAATCTTGTAGATTATGTTGCAAGCTATCTGCGTGCCAAATTTTGTGGGCGGCTGCGCGTTCGACGGCCGAGATCTCAGGGGGGGGGGGGGGGGGGGTGGAATCCACCCCCCCCCCCCCCCCCCCCCCCCCCCGGCCAGGCATAGCCAAAAATAACCCGGCCTGGTTAGGGGTTAAAGGGATAGTTGAGTATTAGTCAAACTTAACGTAGAAGATTTTCGAAGCCGAGACCAAGTACCTTCAACATTTTCGAGGCCGAGACCAGAACCGGTCAAAATTTTCGAGGCCGAGACCAAGACCATTGGTTGAGAATCCTGTTAGAAAATTTTCGAAGCCGAGGCCGAGTACATTTACAATTTTCGACGCCGAGACCAGGACCGGTTAAAACAAAATTCGAGGCCGAGACCAAGACCATTGGTTGGGAGTCCTGTAAGCAGGAGGGGGGGGGGGGGGGGGGGGGGCTGGTGGGGGGGGGGGATGTCCGTATAAAAAATTCGAAGCCGAGACCAAGAATTTTTCAAACATTTTCGAGGCCCGAGACCAGGATTCTTCGCAATTTTCCAGCTAGAAGTTGGAAGAGGGTGGGGGGGATTCAAACCTCCCACAAAACAGTCAATTTTTTGGTCAAGAGGGGGGGGTGCGGGGGGTGTGTTTGAACCCCCCAAACCTCCCCCTCCCCCCCCCCCCCCCTGGGTACGCCTATTTATTTTTTCTTTCGCCGTCTCGGCATTTATTCATTACTACACATTTCATACAAGTTTACGCTTATGGTTTTTAAACTCCACCATACTCGAAAGGTATACACAATTACAAACGACTAAGTAAAAACCCTGTTATTATTTTACACAGAGCCGTTACAACTCAAGAGGGCGCTCACTAAAAACTCAATTGGTTTTAGCCTTTTTTCATTAAAAATTGTGCATTTAATGTTTTGTTAAAATAATGATTCAATAGAGATATCATCAACAACTATTTAAAATCCTATTTAGATAATTTTTTTAAGTAGTCTATTTTAAGCATTTTTTGTATTTTTTTAAAAAGTCAAAATGTCCTCCGGCCGGTAGACTTATGAATAATGTATCTTGAAATCAAATTTTTCAACTTGAGAGCATTTGAAAGGGAATGATTCTCATTTTATAAATGGAATTAAAACGAACCAATTCTAGTGTCAAGGGGGCTTTTCGGGAAGTACCAATACTCAACTGTACCTTTAAGTATTTGAACAAAAACAAATAATACAGTAATTTCTACTTTTCACTACTTGAGTAACAATAACATTAAAAGAGCGTAAATTTAAGTTAGGCTTTACCTTTTTATAATATTCATGAATCAGATTTGAAAAATATTAAACACTTACAATGTGTTAACTAGTAACCTGGTTGTATAGTAAGACGCCATTATGATTATAACTATAATTAATACTTGCAATGAATAATCAGTGGAATGTTCGTTTGTCCTGGAAATAAATGCTTTTAAAAGTTAATTGTCAAAGATGCACGCTGTATAAGTTAATCATGCATGTCTACGATATAGGAAGAGCAAATAATAACGCGAAGGCTGTACATAGGAGCTTAGGTTTATGAATGAAGGATACTGCGTACCTCCTTGGTTAAATCGAGGAAAACTTTCTAATTAAAAGCAGTATTTGCTACGAAAATGCATTTTTCACAATTTTGTCTAAAATATTATCATAAACTTCCTATTTTATTTTACGCAATTACAATTTTGTATTTTTTATTACGTAATACGTCTAACTTATAATGACGTAATTTTGTAAAAAGTATTTAAAAAAAAAAATGATTAAGGCAATCTGTTGAAGAAATTTCATTGAGTAATTTCAACAAAATATTTTTTACAGTGCAAGCGGACATGCGAATACACATTATCAACCCTTCTTCAGTTTGTTCCCACATGCTAATTGATTTGTTGGTGATTTGGACTTTGGAGGGCTACAATGTTATGTAATGCTGATACACGATAACTACCAATTACCCGTAAAAGGCGCTTAATCCACTTTTGTCAACTTTGCAGAAAAGCAGGGTTTTTTTTCCAACTTTGTACACATGCATATATGGGATTATGATGAAAATGGAACGTTCCATATTTTGATTTTGATCTGGAAAGCTATTACTGATATATTTAACTTGATTTTTATGGAATTGGAACCGAGCTCTTCATTTGATGCGATCAAATCCTCATCTAAGATGACGCCAAAAATGGCAACTAATAATTTGCAGATTTTTTTTGCAGATTTTTTTAACGACCAAAAAAAAACAATTCCTAAAAAATATACAGTTTTTACGATCGAGTGTTGTTGGTTTACATATTTTTGTACGTAAACATATACTTATGTGAGTTGTAATCATCTGTCCATATTCAAAACCTGCTTGTTTTGGGGGTTTTGGCTACTCAAAAATGAAGTATAGCCTACCGTATAACAGATAACCATCCTATCATCGCACGCGTGCTGCGCAGACGGCGATAGGCGAGGGAAAAAATTGGCGGCATTTGCAGATCTCCGCTTTCCCTGCCCCAGGCCCTGCGAGCGCGCGCAAGGCCCCCCGTCAAATTATGTCTGCCTCACACGCCCCAGTCGACCCCTAGGCCAGGGGGCGGTAAAATAGCACCACGTGATGAAAAGCGACCAATCGCGAATGCCATAAAGTTGATGACGTACGGCGCACCACCCCACACGTTCTGCGCACTTGTCATAGATCGTACCCCATACGTTGACTACTAGGGGTGGGGAAGTGTTCACCAAAGTTTATCAATCCCATATTTTCGCGTTTTTAGTGCAAGTGTTTGGACATATTGTGCACCGTGGTCATCATTGGTTATTCTAGAACGGTTTGGCAACTGTAAAATCAGGAATTGTTGGTCAATGATTCATCTACAGAGGTGGATTTGTGACGGTGTCGGACGCGACTGTGGGGGACCCTAAGTGCGCCACGTACCTACACACACTGTAACATTACACGCGCCATACTATAATACACGGCTACGGGCACGGCACCCATATACAGTGCTTTCGTCGCTTCGTCGCTCACACACACGAGGGCCCTGTGTAAGCAACCTGCTGTGGGTGCAGTGAAGGGATACATTTGCCTGGTACGGTTGATCGTGCCTGTTGTGCGATCGTCGATATAATAGTTGGTATGAACTGTGAATGGTCATTTGTTTGTTTGCATGTATGAAAATGATTATGATTAACTATCGGATGAGAACACAACCAATTAAGTTATTTTTAACACAATGTTATAACATCTGTATAATTACTTTGGGTCAGTGGCATAGCTGGGGGATGGAGGGGGGGGGGTGGGAGCACATGCCCCCAATAATTTACCCTCAAAAATAAAATAAAACATTAAAGGGGAAATCTGTGTAAGACTTCCTACAAAAAGGTGTACCCCCAATCATTTATTCCGGGGGGGGGGGGGGGGGGGGGGGTGGGGTGGCACATGCCCCCCACAGCTACCCCACCGCCGAGGGACAGGGTATTGTAGTGGTGGGGTCATCAATCCGGGGTACATACATGTATGCTCCCATATTGTCCAGAATGTATTATGCATTCTTGCTTATAACTATTGGACTTGTTGGCACTGCTAATTCATATTTTGAGATTACTTGCTATATTGTATTTTTTGTGATAGAGAATTACACATACCACATATATTATATTTATTATTGTTATTAATTTTATCATAAATTGTATCATTATAATTATTATCTTTAAAGGGGTAGTACAGTTTTGGTAAGGCTGAGCTTTAGTAACCAAAACATGCACAATAACACTACAAACTAGTATTATAATAGTTATAACTCTACCATGCTCACGAGGTATAATTACAAACGACTAATTAAAAAGCCTGTTATCATTCAAATAGAGCCATTAAAACACAAGAGGGCACTCTCTAAAAAAAACATTGGTTTCAATCATTTTTCATGCAAAATTATGCATGTGATGTTTTGTTGAAATAATTATTAGATAGAGAGATCATCAACAACTATTCAAAACCTCTTTTGAACATTTTTCAAAAAAGCGTAGCCGTTTTTAACTTTTTTTTAAAAATCAATGAATTAATCTGGGCCCCAGATTTATTCTGATCGGATATATTTATTGATATTTCAGCCTTTTCTGAACCGATTTTGATCAAGTAAAGTTTATTCTGCCATTAAATGACAATGAAATCCAGACAAATTGTTGTATGCACTATAAGACACTAAATATAATGAATAGTCTCTGAAAAATTTGAGCACAATCGGTCAAGAAATAAGAAAACTATGGCTCTTTGAAAAGAGCCATGTATTTCTTCGAGTGACTCAAATTGGCAACGCACTCTGGCAAAGTTGTGGACAACTCCCCATACATTTTGTACACAAAATTTCAGTTTTGTTCAATTTTCTCAAAATTTATGTTTACCATTCGTTGGAGTTCAATGTTTTGTAGAATGCTTTTATACATGACATATCATGAGTTGGGGGAATGGAAAAATGTGACTATATGAAGAAAACTGTAAAAATGGGAACATTTGTGTACAAAACATATGGGGAGTTGTCCACACACTTATCAGAGTGCATTGCCAATTTGAGTTCCCCATCTTAGGAATACAGTAAATGGACATCTTCAAAGAGCCATACTTTTCTTGTTTCTTACCCGATTATGCTCTAACTTGCAGAGATTATTCTTCTTAATCTCTTCAAGACTATGAAAGCAACATTTTGCTTGGGTTTCATTGCCCTTTAAAATTGTATGCTCTTTTACATTTTTCACTCAGTTTTTCATTACCTCACAAACAAATTATTTTGTGCAGCGCCCTCTATACCAAAACTTAACTACCCCTTTAATTTCACATAGCATCACAATCAAACTAGTAAATCAAAGCATCTTCAGTCGGGATACTTAAATTGAGGTTGGGATGAAGATTGATATAAAAATATGAAACAACATACTGTAGGGCGAGACTGACACAATTTTTAATTTAAAACAGATGATTGTTAAATTTGTTTTCTCCATCAGTTGACAAAACAGGACTGTCGGGCAGGGATCACCCCCCCCCCCCCCCTGCTTTTTAAAAACTGTTTTTGTCAAATTATTGGGAGGGGGCATGGGGAAGGGGCACAAGTAGTTACTTAATAAAAAAGCATTATATCATTATATTATGATTTATCATTATTAATGTGAATTCCTTCCCAAACAGGCCTGGGTGCCGATCATGGCTGAAAGTCGGAGACAGGGTCACCATCCACACTTCTCTAGTACGCCTGTGACAGCAAGCGAGCTGCAGCTGTACCGTGTGCTGGAGAGAGCAAATCTGGGCCCATACTACTCAAACTTCATCCATCAGGTACAAACTCAATCTTTGTTTATTGTTGTGGTTGTTTTGGGGGGGTATAAGAGAAATTGGTATGAAGTTATGAACACTGGCACAATATATCCTTGATGTATTAAAAACAAGTGACATGTGGGCCGTAGCGTTGTCAGACTGATTGGGGGACACAAACATTATTTGGAAGGGGGGGGGGGGGGCACAATGTTAATTTTTTCTTTATTTTACAAAGGATTTCCCCCTGACATTTTTTAACCATTATAATCAAATAACAGTATTGGGAAAGTTACCAAAAGTATCTTTATAGGCCAAACTAATTGATCAGTATTGTTGAAATGTTATGAAAAAGGGCTTGTAAGTTGTGTGGAAAGACCAGAACCTACTAAATGCAGAAATATCAGTTAAAACATTTATGCAAGCCGCTGACTTTGGGCCTAAATTCATCGCCAGTTCAGCCTGTCTAGGCTCATCTGGCCACATCTATACGCTCATTTGCGTGCAAAACCCTGTGCCGCATTTGCCATAGTTTTGCACGCAGCGCACGAGAGTGCCTATCAAAATACCACTGTCAGCGATATCTATCAATGCATTGCTGGTTTTCTAATTTTGCAAATATATCAATTAGTAGGCGGTTTCTTGGGCAAATTTGTATAATCCCATATCAGTAAAAAATATTCTTTCACATGGTTGGTAATAAGAGTGTACATTTCATTGTTTGTGTGTGGGGCGTTTCCCATTACTGTCATTTAGCTTTAAGGCACCCCTACCCCACCCTGAGCTATGGCACTGCAAGTAACATATTACAAAATGAAGTGAACATGGATTTTATTCTATTTAATTTTGCCTCAAGAAATTGCTAATATTGAAGTGAATGTAAATGAAAATAGAATTGTCATCAGTGATTAATCCATTAATTTAAATGTGCTTCAGGGAGGAGACGACGTGCAGCAGCTGTGTGAGGCCGGAGAGGACGAATTCCTGGAGATCATGTCGCTGGTGGGCATGGGCAGCAAGCCCCTTCATGTCAGAAGGCTACAGAAGGCACTGCAGGAGTGGGTTGCAAACCCTGGATCATTTCAGGTGAGCACATTTGAGATGAGATGTTTTTTAGGTACCACTACCTATGTAATCATAATTATAGTGCACTTGATATCTAGGTGCCCTATTCAGGAGTTCTTGGAAATCATATCATTGCATGGTGGGCATGGGCAGCAAGCCTCATGTCAGAAGGCACTTCAGGAGTGGGTTGCAATCCCTGTGTCATTTCTGATTAGCCAGGTTGAGATATTTTCAAATACAGAACTTTCTTGATATTAGTCTGGCTTTTATTTCTTACAATCCCAGTCAAATAACTAAAATGTATGATATCCAGCTCTGGTGCACTTCATTTTCCTCATAAAACGAACCCTTCTCAATTTTGATTTTCTTTTCTTTCTTCCATGAAACTAGGAACCTTTGCCTGCACAGCAAGGCCCCCACTCTCAGCTGGGGAGCATTGACAGTCCCTTGGGCATGAGTCTGCCGAGCCTCCCCAACTCGCACCATTCCACTGGCAGGTGGCCAACGGGCAATTCCGGATCATCCCCAAGTCACGCTGCTTCTACATCCAGTAGCACAGGTGCGCGCTCCTCACCCGGCAGCTCACAGCAGGTGGGGACACCCACGACCCCTTCCAGCTTCCGCCCCGTCGGTAATCTTGCCTCCCCATCCCCGGCTGCCTTCAACGCTGCCCCCATCGGTCGCACGGACAACCCGGTGATGGCCCGGGAGAACGTGGAGAACCTGCGGGCGGCGGCGGAGCAGCTGGTGAGGACGGAGGGCATCTCCTCGCTGCCCCTCAACAAGAAGGTGACCAAGGAGGTGGAGTATATCCTCAGCATGAGCCAGGACCACCCCAACAGGATGGAGGAGATCCGCAAGTGGTCCAGCATCTACGGCAGGTTCGACTCCAAGCGCAAGCTGGACAAGCCTCTCACTCTGCATGAGGTGGGTGAATAGACTAATCCACTAATGACTAAGAGCAAGGACTATGAGTATAGGAATATAGGGGTGTACTCTGTATTTACAATCTGGTTTCAAGGCTTTATTACTCTAGAAAGTGTCCACCATATCAAGTAACTTAACAGTCATCAAGTGATAAGTTTAACAAGTGTGAAACTTTCTTTGTTGAATGCATTCAAAATGTTGCATAAGATGGGCAATTATTCTTTCTTTATTTTGTATTTCAGGTGACTGTGAATGAAGCTGCTGCCCAGCTGTGCACCCTGGACCCTAATCTTATAATCATGAGGGAGAAACTGTTTCCTCTTGCCAGACGAGTTGTCAGGGACAGTGGATACCAGTTCAGACATGGACACTCGAGGTTAGTGGTACAATCATTGTTCATTCGTTCGTGTCTCCTCTAGATTTAAATAATGTCCCTCCATTGCTGGATTCTTGTGATGGCTGTCTCGTTGACGACGGCCAGGTCCTAATATGTGCAGTCCACTCCTCAGCATTCTAAGATATGCTCCATTATTTGAGCATGACCGGAGTCCCAGATGTTATATCCTTTGTTGACATAACCCCATCTTGCCATGTTGGCCCTACACCACCACATAATGGTCTGCAGCCGATTCAGGCATCGCCACTCTGGTTACTTCAAGTTGAGTCCTTTGTTGGGTAGATGCTTGGCTGATGGTGGAGGATTCCGCTCAGATGGTGGGACAGAAACCTGACCAGTAGCCTGTCTAGTAGATGGTCAGAGGGGGGAGGGGCAATTGTTCCCAATGGGTGGGATCCATGGGCCAGCCATAAAGACACTTTATTTTCTTAGAAGGCTGTCAGGGGGCAGACAGCCCCCCCCCCCCCTTTCAATTCCTCAACTCATTCCTCAAATAAAAATGACAAATGGTTATCATTTGTACACAATTTTACAGTTTTGCAGAGCTGGTAAATCCAAATTGCACAAGGGGGAGTCCAATAGCTTTATGCTTACAGCTTATTGTTAAATTGCATGCATACTTTTACCATAATTTTGTCACTCTATTTTGCTGTTTGCAGAGCTGGTAAATCCAAGTCGCACAAGGGGCAGTCAAAGAGCAAGCGAGCCAAGATGGCGGCCGAGGTAGAGCTGAACCCTAATCCCAGGACTGTCCAGGCTGAGATCATGAAGATCAGGAGAGAGGTAGGTAAATAATTAATACAAATAAAAAGAAGAAGAATTCTATGGAATGCATTCTACCTACACTTCATTTTAACCAGTTCCCTTCGTAATTCTGAATTTCCCATAGACTTTGTACGTAGGCCACCAGGTTTCCGTATGCAAGGGGTTAAATATCAACTCTCCATCTTGAAATTGATTAATCCTGTCTCTTTCTTGTCAAAGGAAAGGTTGAAAAAGATCACTGCACTTCTGTCCAGTATCAAGACAATACAGTACGACCTGATAACCAAGATTAGTTCAGGCTGAGGGCGACTTGAAAGCCAAGATAGCCATTGCCAAGGCAAAGAACAACCTTTAGAAGAATTATAAGGAATGCTTTACACCTACAATTCATCTTAAATTTTGAAATCTCCCCTTGAAATTTAATAATTCTGTCTCTTTCTTGTTGAAGGAAAGGATGAACAAGATCACTACATTTCTGTCCAGTATCAATACACAGCAATACAACTTGAAAGTCAGGATAGCCATTGCCAAGGCAATTAACAACCTGTAGACGAATTATAAGGAATGCTTTTCACCTTTACTTCATCTTAAATTTTGAAATCTCCTCTTGAAATTTAATAATTCTGTCTCTTTCTTGTTGAAGGAAAGGATGAACAAGATCACTACATTTCTGTCCACTATCAATACACAGCAATACGACTTGAAAGCCAAGATAGCCATTGTCAAGGCAGAGGACAACCTTTAGACGAATTATAAGGAATGCTTTACACCAACACTTCATCTTCAAATTCAATTATCTTTTCTCATTCTTGTCGAAGGAAAGGATGAACGAGATCACTACGCTTCTGTCCAGTATCAAGACGCAACAATACGACCTGAAGGCCAAGATAGCCATTGCCAAGGCAGAGGACAATTTGCAGAAGGTGTACGACCTTCAACTGGAACTGGAGAAAATGACCACGCAGCAACTGGCATACATGACCGAGCAGACGGACCTTATTAAGAAGCATAAACGATCAGATAGGTAAGGATGATACTCTAGTAATGAATAGAAGAAATGATAAGATTAAGTAAGGACCCCCCCCCCCCCCCCACCCCCACCATCCACCTCTTCCTTACACCTGCAGCTGGCATACATGACCTAACAGACATACCTTATTATCAAGAAGCATAAAACATCGGATAGGTAAGAAAGATACTTCTATAATAAATAGCGTTCTGATAGGGAAGTTAGATTCCTTAGTATAATGTAGAATAAATTATAAAATTAATCAAAAAGGAAGTTTCCACAAAAATTCCAAGATGTGGCTCCTACTGCAAGGTTTTAAAGTTTGTGGGTATATGTGACTAGGGCCCCGTTGCAGAAAGAGATACAATCGATTGTAAGTTACGATTGATCGTAAGTCAGTTTCAACCAATCAGATTTGCGCATCTAGAACACGTGATCTGACTTACAATTAATTGCAACTTACAATCAATTGTATCTCTTTCTGCAACAGGGCCCTTGGACATTAGTTATGACATCTTTACAATGTTTATTTCGATATAGAACATAACATGTTCCCTCATTTAATAATGATCTGAACGCTTTTGAGACTTACCTGTAATTAAGCGCTATATAAATATGGACAATTATTATCATTATTATTTCTTCTTTTCTTCTCATCTTCAGATACTACGTTGCCAAGGCAGCCAAAGTGGAAGATGGCGAGGATGAAGAACATGATGAGAGCTTACTCCACGATGACTCCAGCAACTTGCTTCATGAGGACCAACAACAGCAACAGCAGCAGCAGCAACCCCTCCAACAACATCACCAACAGCAACAACAGCAAACACCTCTTTCACATCAACACATGGCAAGTCAGCAAGCACAGTCACATCATGGTAGGTATTCCAGCCCCTGGCTTGATCTGCAGAAAGTTCTTTTATTCAGGGGGTGAATGATCTATTTGAATAGATCATCCCCTCTGGTCGAAAGATATCTCACACAGATGTACGCCAGTTATAACAGTTGTTTGCATGTTTGTCTTCTTGTATCTTGCTCAGGGGGGTGTTGCGTAGAGAGTTGAGATTAATCGCAAAGTTGAGAGTGATGGCAAATCAGAAAATATGCGCATATGAGCCAATATTTAGGCACATTTTCTTACTTTCTTACTCTTTATGCAACACCCCACAGGGGAGAAAGATATTGGGGTCTACTGTTACAGCTCAGTGGCATTGAAACAGCACCCTGATAAGAATGCTCTCTGAAGTTATTGGGATATGATTTTTTTTTTTTTTTTTAAGGGGACCTTTTCCCTTGTTAGCTTTTCAGGGGCTATAAGTCCTTGAGCACCTGTGGATTTTGTACACTGTTGTGGTCTTGTGGCTGAAGACTGTAAAGTTTAATTCACCCATTATGTGTATGAGATTATGATCGAGTCAATTTTAAATTAAACAACAAACTTCTAGACTTTTGTTATGATAGAGTCGTGGAGGACATAAAACAGAGGCACATCATGTAGAGTATTAATATGAAAAAAGAGAAATAATTGGTATCTTTATTATAATCATGAAAAGTACATATTTTTTCCTTAATAAATACTTGATTTCTTGCGTTTGGATCCCCACAACATCCTGGTTACTATCAAAATTGTACTGTTTAAAATTGTGTATGCCGTTTGCAACTACTTATCTTGGCTCTTTCGTTTTCATAAAGTTTTGTTCCTGGGCAAGTCCAAGCTATTTGTTTGCTGTAACGCATGGGACATTTGAGCAAATAAGAGACCTTAACTCTTATAAGAAATATTGAAACACTATTTTATTTTTTTTTTAAAGATTCTTTGGAGAAAATTTTATCAAATGCCAAAAAAAATATTGAAATCACCAATGCATTAAAAAGTTATGCCACTTTATGCTTTCATAACGCGTGGGACATTCTGGTCCCACGCGTTACAACATTTCAAAGTCGCATAACTTATTAATGCATGGGTGATTTCAATTTCTTTTTTGGCATTTGATCAAATTTGCTCCAAAGAATAAACAAAATTGAAAAAATTGGGTTTCAATATATCTTATAAGAGTTAAGGTCTCTTATTCGCTCAAATGTCCCACGCATTACAGCTACAAAATAGCTTGGACTTACCCTCCTATTACTCCATGTCAGCTTTCAAATACCACCATGCATGCTTGTAAACGTCAGGTATTTACAGAAGAAACAGGTCTCCATTTCTGACCCTGTCTCATGCAGGTCGACGGTCCAAATGTTCCCCACCACACATGAAGCAAGAGGATGGCTACAGAGAGGACAGCAACACCCAGATGGCACATTATAGTGACCACAGTCCAGCCGGTCAGCACCACAGAACCAAGAACCACCAGGGGAGTCGCAACACCAACAACACAACCACTACCACTGCCACCACTCAGCACTACAACCCTACAACTGCTGCTACTGCTGCTGCTGCTTCTGCTGCTGCAGCCGCTGCTGCTGCCTCGGCCGCGGCTCGAGCTGCAGCAGCAGCAACTGGAAACGGAATCAACTACCCACCGCAAGACCAGGTACTGCTAGATCCCTTGGATGGTGGGGATCAGTCTCACCCAGGCAAGAGGGCAACTCACAAAGCCCAGCATCAGATGATGCAGCACGTACTGGTCGATGAGGGGTACCGACTGGCCACAAAGACCTTTGGCACTTACCAGCCCCCATACTTGAACATTCCCACCCCCATGAGCGAGGGTGCCCATCAAGCGAGTCAACACCACATGTCAGAACAGCAGCAGATTTTGAATGTTCACTCGCAACCAATGACATTACTGCACCAGTGACAATGTTGAGCACTCCATGGCACTCAATGAACATTTTATCCCTATGATATAGATAATATTGTCCCGTCGACAATGTAGCAACTTTGATGGAGCTGGATCATTGGCGATGGTCCTCCCACAGTGTACCAGGCCCTACACAATCTTGAATCTTGCCATTTGTCCTCTGCCTAGTGGTGTTGTGGGACTTTCTTTATCGCTGCTGTGGAGACGCACAGGTCAAACAGTATTTAAAGTGTTGCAAAAAATGTTGTGCGCAAATGTTTCCAAAAGAGAAGTTCTTCTAAAGATAACACTACATTTGTGGTCTGTTAGACAGCGGAGTAGTGTGGTCGAACCGATTGTTAGGGGGGGGAGGGGCACACCTTGTGTATTTCTTTATTTTTTGTATTGTTTTTGTCAAATTATCAGAAAGGCATGTGCCCCGCCTTATGACCCCCCCCCCCCCCCCCCCCCAGGTCGCTACGGCACTGCTTTTACATGTACTTTATCATTCAACGATGATATTATTGCCTACTTTGTGTATTGTCTCTAAATGTCAAAAGAATAATATAACATATATAGCATAATATTGAGACATTGCAGAATTTGCAGTCCAGGGGGATATCGTGATTAATCGCAAGTCAGAAAAGGCGCGCATTTGGGGCAATCAGATTTGCATATTTATGCTCACTTTCTGACTTGCGATTAATTGCAACTGTGCGATTGATCGCAACTCTTTATGTACGCCCGCCAGGAATGTTTTTTTTTTAAATTCTCATGTCAATTCAGTGTTCCACTCGTTACAATTTTGCCAATATACTTATTAACTTTGTGTCAATGCCTGCCACTCTCTAAGCAAATCATTAACCCTATGGCAATTTTCATTTGTAAATTAAACAAATGTTTTAAATGTTAGACATATTATAATGGTACAATATTGTTGCCTACATGTATGTTGTGTATGGATAATCTAATGTTTATTGTGATGTCCATAGATGCAACTTTTTAATTTGTTCAAGTGTACTTTATATAGTTGTTATGCAAATGTTCCAAAGATTCTTTGGAAATCTGAAGCCAGTACCCTATTTGCCAGTGTATTGACCACATGTTTTGCATGATTTTGCAGAATGGAGAGGAGAGAGAGGTTAATATACAAACTTAAAGGTGAATTGCCATGAAATTCCTCACATAATATGCAAGAAAAAACAGGCCAATCATCCTCAAATATATATTCAAACCTCATCATGATGAGCACCTTTGGTCTATTGAAATTACCTCATTATACCAGATATCTTGTATTAGGGCTTAAAAACAATAAAATGCATTACAGGGCTTGTTATAAAGAAGTTCCACTGTATCTTTCCAAGTGATATTTCAGGACCTTTGTTGTTTCTTTTTGCTATTTTCTGCTCTCGTTATATTGTTCATTGTTCAGAGTGTTATTTAATTATTATGATGTTATAAACTAATGTTCAGACCTTCCATTGGTTGTATTTTATGCATTGTTTCACTTTACTCATCTCCTTTGTGCCTTTTTGTTGTTCTCTTTATTTTATAGAAGCAGGTGTATATTTACTTAATTTGAGTTAATATTCGTTCCCACAATTGAAAAGCTGCCACAAAAAGGCAATTGTCTTCTTTGCTGCAAAATATTGATTTTTACCTCGTTTTTAGGACATTTCCCTGAAAATTTTGATTACATGTATAGAATTTATTCTAAAACGTTGCTTACTAAAAAGGGAATTGATAATTGTTGCTTTATTACCCACAACTACCGTTGGGTAAATTGATGGGTTAAGTAAATACTGAGATAATTTGTATGTAAACTCTTGATAATTATTACGAGAGTTTCCCACCGTATTATGTCCACTGCTTCCATCAAAATATTGTAATTTAAATTTGTTTTGAGTTGTTCAAATTTAAAAACAGATTGACCAATTTCACATTTGTGTCATTCAAATTTCATTGATCAGCACTCGTTTTTGGTGATGGTCATTAAGATTATATGTACATAAATATGTATGAATTTTAATGCCTATCAACAAGTAGAATGGCTTGAATATAAATAAGAATGACTAATGCTACTTCTCTGTGTCATTCCCATGAATTTGAATGCACATAAATTAATTTTGGCGCAAAATTTAGGAATCTGGCCGGGAAAACCTATATTAGATGTGAGAGTTTTCATGATTATGAAAGATAATGACAAATTAATGAGTTTATTTCCTGTTTGTGATTCAATAAGCTGATATTTTTTCCTCAAAGCTTGTTCTTGCTCACGAAAAATATACTGTTGTGTTTTTTTTGCATTCATTATACCAATGTGTTTTATGCATTCAGTAAAAATATATGCCTTTCTGGATATAATGCATACCTGTTGTATACATGTCATTTGTTGAATGGTAGTGTGGAATCCCTTTTCAACTTGGTTGTTCTGAAAATAACACCTTTCATAAGCAGATATTTCTGACTAATAATACTGAAGCAAAGCATACCCATAACTAGACGCAGTGCACTCAGGGAGTGCATACCTTCGCCAACACTCGAATTTTGATGTTTGAGTGACCTTGACCTTGCCCTTTGACTTTTGACCTTGAACATTTAATGGGTTCTATTCTAGATCAACACAAGGCTTTTTTTCTTAGACAGACCACCAGTGCGCTTAGAAATGCCCGTATAAAGCGCCATATAAATGCAATTATTATTATTACGAAAAATTGGTTGAGATATCTGTGAAATTGTGCGCAGGAGACTGGTGACGAACAAAAAAACAAACCAAAAAAAACAAACGGGACCAAAAACATAACCTGCTCCAACTTCGTTGGCGAAGGTAATTAAGTACAAGCCCCGGTCACAGTGATACCCACGATGATTCTGTCATACAAAATGTACATTTTTATGCCTCCGCCAACGAAGTGGCCGGAGGCATTATGTTTTCGGGTTGTCCGTCCGTCCGTACGTACGTCCGTCCGTCCGTCCCGTTTTCGTTCTCGCGATATCTCAAGAACTGGTTGACGAATCAAATTCAAACTTGGTATGAGTGTGACAATGATCTGATTAGATTTTAGGGATCATGAGGTCAAAGGTCAAGGTCACAGGACTCAATATATATATGCAAAAATGCCTCGTTCTCGCGATATCTCAAGAACTGGTTGACGGATCAAATTCAAACTTGGTATGAGTGTACATAATGGGGTGACAATGATCTGATTACATTTTGGGATCATGAGGTCAAAGGTCAAGGTCACAGGACTCGATATATATATGCAAAAATGCCTCGTTCTCGCGATATCTCAAGAACTGGTTGACGGATCAAATTCAAACTTGGTATGAGTGTACATAATGGGGTGAAAATGATCTGATTACATTTTGGGATCATGAGGTCAAAGGTCAAGGTCACAGGACTCAATATATATATGCAAAAATGCCTCGTTCTCGCGATATCTCAAGAACTGGTTGACGGATCAAATTCAAACTTGGTATGAGTGTACATAATGGGGTGACAATGATCTGATTAGATTTTAGGGATCATGAGGTCAAAGGTCAAGGTCACAGGACTCAATATATATGCAAAAATGCCTCGTTCTCGCGATATCTCAAGAACTGGTTAACTGATCAAATTCAAACTTGGTATTAGTGTAGATATTGAGGTGGCAATGATCTGATTAGATTTTGGGGTTCATGAGGTCAAAGTTCAAGGTCACAGGACTCAATGTATGTGCAAATATGCCTCGATATTGCGATATCTCAAGAACTGGTTGACGGATCAATTTCAAACTTGGTATGAGTGTACATTTCGGGGTGCCAATGATCTGATTAGATTTGGGGGGTCATGAGGTCAAAGGTCAGGGTCACAGGACTCCATATGTGTGCGAAAATGGCTTGTAATGGCAAAATTTCAAGAACTGAATGTCAGATTTCAATTAAACTTGGTACCTGAATGTATCATAAAGAGTCAACGTACCCATAAATGTTGGGGTCATGAGGTTGAGGTCAAGGTCACGGGACTCATTATACATGTAAAAAAGCTTGTAATGCCAAAATCCCAAGAACTAAATGTCATAATTCAATCAAACTTGGTACCTGAATGTTTTTTAGGGAGCCATCAAAGATTGGGGTCATATGGTCAAGGTCACAGGACTCAAAATATATGAAACATATTTTAAAAAATGAATTCAGTGCATGTTAATTTGGGCTTGATATTGAAAATCGCGTGATAGCGGAGGCATAATTTTTGATTGCCCACAATCGAAGATCCATCTAGTTCTGTCTTGGTTTGCATTTCGCACGACATGAGAAGTTGTGGAAGTGGTCACAATGAAATTTAGATGCTGCACGTTAGGATCATAGATGATGCTAACACGACGAAATAAGACAAACATTTTGTGGATCTGTTGTGGCAGATTTGTTGTTGTTCGACACCCATTTATTTGTAAGACTGTCGTGCGGCTATCATACCAACTTCTCAAAATGTGCCACCAAATCCCCCAAATCCCCCAAATTTCTGTAATGAACTTGTCGTGGTTCCATTTTGACATTTTGTCTAAGGCTATACTCTGTTTCTAACTTTCACATACAGTACACTCACATATATGCACATAAATTAAATGAAATAATACACGATAAATATTCGTTGGTAAACACAGAAACACATATAAATGTATGCACGTATACACTCACACGGCTTTAGAAATATGAATACATGTATAGAGTATGTTTCATTGTTTTGTAATAGCAAAACAAATTCGTATTTCTAAGTTTGTAGCAGTAGATGTTCGTCTGTTTCAAGAATATAAGAAAAGAAAACCCACAGTACCCGCCAACATTGTTGCATTCGGGAATATTTGGAGATAGAAAATGGGTTTATTATTCTGAAAATAAAATCATTTTGCAAATCTTTAAAAAAAAAGCCTGACTGGAAATTCTGTAAGTTGAGTCTGAGAAAAAAAATACGGAGAAAGAAATAACGAGAGGAATTAATTTAAATGAACGACTTATGAAATGACATGACTAAGGTTTTTTTTGTTTGTTTGTTTTATTTCTGCATTTTGTTCAAAACAATACATAATCATAATCGTACAAATCATGTTTTTTACAATAAAATTACAAGGTAATAATTATCGTATTACAAACATAATTATCAATTTCGAGTAATACATAAAGCACATAAATGCAGGAGACCGCCATCATGAGCTGTAAGCTTGAAATCGATGGCGGCCTCTTGGGGACAATCAGCGACACAAACTAATGATTTTGTGTTGTATACAGTATGCATGACTTTGATCAGATGGGTGCAGTGCAAGTGCATGTCCGAGTGTGAGTGCATGAAAGTAGAATTCCGGTTATGATAAGTTTTGGATTTGACTAAAAATTAAAATGTATATTTTGCTTATTTAAACATAAGCGACGATGTTTAGTGAGTTACGACTCTGTATAGTGATACAAGGTGACGCTTTAGTGTTGAATAGAGGGTCAGGCATGATTTGATTATATTCGGTAAATTATTCCATAAATCGGGGCCGTGATGTCTAATCGATTTATGTGTAATTAATAACTTGGGATTCATCAAATGGAAATTCCCTGAAATACGAGTTGGATAGGAATGAATTGTATTATTATAACAAAAATAGTTATAGAATGAAATTGGAAGTTGTTTATTTTTGTACTTAAACATAAATACTGCAACTTGGAGAATATGCATGTCAATAATTTGTAATGTTTCTAACTTTAAAAATAAGGAGTGTGTGTATGGGCAAGGAAAGTTGATCCTGTACAAGTACGCAAAGCTCTTTTTTGTAATAAAAGAAAGGAACAAGTTTGGTTGCACCACAATTGGCCCAAACAATATTACAATATGTTAAATATGGAAGTACTAATGAATTATACAATAAGAACAGGGCTGTATGTGGCAAAAGAAATTTTAACTTGTTTATGATTCCTACACTTTTAGAAATGGACATAGTTACGTGATGCAAATGATCATTCCACGTTAAATTATCATCAATAAATACTCCTAAAAACTTAAATGTGTTTATTTGTTCAATTTGTATATTATCAATATTAATAATAATCGGGGCATTATCCTCTAAATGAGAGTTATAATGTTTAAAGTGCATAAAGTTAGTTTTTTTAAATATTTAATGATAGTTTATTACATTTAAACCAATTGGAGACTTTAGACAATTCATTATTTAAAACATTCACCAATGATTCTAATTTTTTTATGAGAGCAAACAATATTTGTGTCATCGGCAAAAAGAACAAACGACAATAGGGAAGATGTATTAGATAAATTATTAACATATATAAGAAATAAAAGTGGTCCTAAAATTAAGCCTTGTGGTACACCACAATTAACGGAGAGTAAATCCGAATTAAGGCCATTGAATGTAACATATTGTTTTCTTTTTATCAAATAATCTTTAAACCATGAAAGGGCTTGACCACGAATACCATATAACGACAATTTGTAGAGTAAAATATCACAATCAAGTGTATCGAACGCTTTACTAAGGTCTAAAAATATACCTATTACATGTTCTTTATTCGCCATAGCATTGGTAATTTTATCATAAATTTGTATTAAAGTTTGGTCAGTGGAATGATTTTTTCTAAAGCCATATTGATTTGGATTCAATATATTGTGAGCATTTAAAAAATCGAATAACCTATTATAAACAATTTTCTCTAAAACTGTTGATATGCTAGGAAGCAAAGAAATAGGACGATAATTACTAATTTCATGCGAATCATCTTTTTTAAAATGGGATTTACCTTGGCTATTTTAAATAAATCTGGAAAAACACCGTGCTGTAAAGATTGATTAAAAATATAAGTTAGTGGATCAGCAATAACGTGAATAATTTGTTTTAAAAGTGATGTACTAATTCCATCACAACCTTGAGATTTTGACATACTTAAAGATTTAGTAATATTTATAATTTCATTAGGGTTAGTGGGGCTTAAGAAAAGCGACTTTTCGATCCGATAAGAAAGAAATTCTGTATAATGTATATGTGTAGGCCTATCAATTTTATTTGCAAGTTGGGGGCCAATACTAGCAAAAAATGAATTAAAACAGTGAGCATAATTATTCGAATCTTCAATTATATGATCATTTAGAGTAAGGTCATGTTTGGGTAAAGCATCCTTTTTTGTCCCCATTACTTCTTTAATGACCTTCCAAGTAGCATAAGTATTATAACTTACTTGCTTCAATTTATTTAAAAAGTGTAACTTGCGTGACATTCGAAATAATTTCGTTAATTTATTACGATATTCTCACGTTATTCTCACGTTATTCTCACGTCGCCCACATTTACTATTTCGCATTTGTTTTGTTTCATATCACTTTATATTCAAGGGTATTTAACACAGTCATGATCGTTCTCGGTGATTTGAGTACATTTCCAGCAAATTATACCCCCCTTTTTACACAAAAACGGGTACAAATTGTGGCTTACAAAAATACCCCTAATTTTTGCATTTCGAGTACGCATTAACCAAAATACCTCTTTTTTAAGACTTCAAGTATACAAATGAAATATAATTTACGAACATTTTTATGAAATTTGTTCCCTTTTTTCATCTCCGCGAACATAGTCATGAAATATAATTCCTTTTTTTTCCATTTTCGATATTTTGTTTCGTTCGCGAACACATGTGAAAATTGACCCCTTTTCGCGAAATTGTGAACGATCATGCGTGTACATGGCCAATGTGCAGTGACACCCCCCCCCCCCCCACTCCGCCCGCCCCCCCCCCCCCCCCCCCCCCCCACCGGGATGTCACCCTGAAAACTGAAAAGGACATTGAAGACATTTGTATAGCGCAACAATACAACCCATTATACAAACTTGATAGAAAATAATGGGGAAAAAACGACATTATAATATGAAACCCACAAGAAGTAAATAACAATACAAACATTGAGGACGAATGATTAAACAATCAAATGTTATGTAAAAAAGAGAATTAACAAAAATAAATCGCAATAAAATGCAACTAACAATACAACAAAAATCGTATTGTGCTTATACCTGGGTCTAAATATAATACATATTTGTATAATAACTTGTGAATAGTTTTATTATTTCTGCAGCATTATTGAATAAACATGCAGAAATTCCCAACAATAACAAACAGAACATCCGTCATTTTGCAAAACAAAGCAAAGACGCAACTTGGCAGTGACGTAACAATAGGCGTTGTACCTGGATACAAAGTTTTGGGCGCGCATGCGCAGTGTATAAAAGTAACAAGTTACCGTCTGCGGCGTGCATTACGAGTGAGCGCTACGGAATCGTTAGAACATTAATAACGGGAAGAAACGACGATGCAAAGATATTGGAACATGATGGGCTGGAAAGAAGAGAAAATGGCACCTACAGATAAAAAAAAAAAGGTTTGTCAATTAATAATAATAGTATAAAAGAAATTATGTTGATAACAACTACAGTCTGTTTCATGACACACTGCTTTGTAAAGGTATCTTATATACGGCAATGGTGACGACGACAATGATGACAATACATGATGATGCTTGTTGTTAGTGGTGGTTATATCGATGACTAACGATAGTATTAGAACAATACTATTAATGACAATTATAATGATAATAATGACGATGATGATGATGATGATGATGATGATGATGATGATGATGATGATGATGATAATGATGATGATGATGTTGCTGCTGCTGCTGCTGCTGCTGCTGATGATGAT